>JAHZTW010000003.1:93739544-93887031 GCA_020283515.1 Alliaria petiolata
TAACTTGTGCATTTCAAAATAGAAGAGATAACAATCTTCTATTGTTTCATCTTTTTATTATTCATTATATATCTTTTTGGTTTAACCGTTTATTTAATAAAAATATACATAATTAATAATGAAGATTTTCATGTTTTTAACACATTAATCTATCTATAATATCAATCTGAATAAATGCCAATTGCAGATAAATAAGTTGAGTTTTTTCAAAATTATTATTAGTTTCTTTCTGTTAATCCAAATTTTATTCCAATAAATATCATTTGTGGTTGTATCTTTTCATCAATTAAGTATATTTTTGTTATAACCATTTTTATGAAAATTGCTTCTTTTCACTTATGTCTTTTCAAGATTATTTATATCGCTCAAAATCATATAAAATTAAGGGTCATTTTATAGTAATTTTTGATATAATAGTTTATCAAAAAATATGTTGTCTATCTTAATGGGTTGCCCTAAATAAAGAATAAAAAAATAAAAAATCCAACATATGATCATTTTCCAACAAAATATGTATTTACATCATATTTTTTGTATTGCATATTTTTATATATAATTTTTTAACACTACAAAAAGAATACTCTATAGTGTTGTGTGTCTTATAATTTTTTGTTTTCTTATTTTTTATCTTAGTAGTTAAATTCTTTGAAAATATTTTACAAATTTTTATATTTGAATTATTTTGTAACTTTTCATTTGTTAATAATCCAAAAATTTGTTTTTTAGAAGATCGTATCGTATCTTTTTTTTTTTTTTTTAAATTATAATTTTATAAATATTTACATATTTTTATCTATCATTTTTTGTTTTATGTATTTTCACTTATAATAATTTAAAATAATTTGTTTGTTTAAGTTTTAATATACGACAAATACCTTCGCGAAGCGGAGGTTCTATTCCTAGTCTATATAACATCGAGGTCCACAAAAATTGAAAAGCAAAAGATAATATGATGGATCAAAAGGATACATTAACAATTTTTGGTGGATTTCAGAAATTCAAGTTCTTAAAAGTCTTAACATTGCGTGCTTAGTGTTTATTGACCTTGTCCCATGTGGAAATGTTTATATTTTTGGTGGGTTAATATAATATTATCTGATTTAGATTACAATGAGTTGGAAGAACAAAACGATGACATTGAATAATGCCAAAAGCGGTTTTGGAACTGGAAGTTGTTGTTTGCTTCAAGGCCTCACACGTTTTGTTTGTCTCTTTAATTTTATTATGATGTCGTGACATTATTAAATTGAATTTTTATTATAATGTCACCACTATTTTTAGGTAAAATTGTATTTTGAATTTTCATCAATAATCTTATACAAATTTTAATACAGTAAAAAACTTACTCTAACATTTACTATTTGTGACGGTTGTGAGTGGGAAGCTTTTGTCCAGAGTTCGTTATCCTCTTCGGCCATAACGATCGACGATAAGATCCATTACACATAGACGCATACTTATATTGCTTTACATAGCTTGAAAAAATATTAAAAATTCAAATGGTAATGAATTAGTAGTTTTATCTTATTTAAAATTTGTCATTTTGGTTTAGACAGGAAAATTAATATTCTCAATCGTTAAATTATTTTACTTATCTATTTAACCATCTATAGACGTTTTAAGTGATAAAAATATTTGTCAAAAAAAAAAGTGATAAAAATATCTTGTTTGTTATGGATAAGTGTAAACTGTAGCGTAGAATGATCCCAGTGATATTAAAAAAGCTCTTACTTTTTAAATTCGTCTTAATCTCTCAATTATAAGCCTAAGTACGGCCCTGAAGCTTTCATAAAATGTTGAAACCAACGGCAGCATGAGACTTACTACATCTACAACAAATATTCACTGATATTCCATAGAAGCTTACCGAAAAAACTACGTAATGGGTAATTTGGTAGGTGAAGAGATGGGAAGATAGGTAGATGAGAAATCTCATCACATATAATTTTTGGTAGTAATTAAGAAAATCGAGGAACCACAAGTTCGGATAAAGAAAAGAAAGAAAAAAAAAACGTGCAAAGTGATTAATTCATAGGACCACAAAAACCATAACATAACACAACAACCCACATCAAATTGGTACCAATCAATCACTCTTCCATTAGACTTGCGAACAAACCATAGCCTTGGAAATTTTATAGTTTATTTTGTGAGTGACTATTGTTAAAAAAAAAAAATAACTATATTGTTTGGCTTACGAGTTGTTAGGTGAATTTCATGCATTGACGTTAAATTCATCTGTTTTTAGAGATAAATCATCCTATATCTAACGGTTATAAATTCTAAAATTAGTCCCTACAACGCATGCACTCCTTTTTATTTGTTCTTTTTAAGTTTGCTTTACAAAAAAAAAAGTTTTATTAAAGTCCAAAAAAAAGTTTTATTCGTTTTTTTAAAACTTTTTTTTGTTTGAATGAGTCATTGACATGTCATGTTCATTATCATGATAGGTACAAAAATGAAGCAATAATCATGGGCTTGCACTATCTTTATCCGCTTGTCTCTGATCTCGACCAGCCTCGTCGTATTATGCATTTTGGTTAACCTCTTTTCTTCTCCGAGCAGCTCAAGTGTTTCTTTTTAACATAGCATTTAAAGATTATATGGTATGTTGTTTGTAGTAATACTATAATTGTCTCCCAAAATTAAGCAAGTGACCACAAATGAAGGTTTGCTTTCATCCTCAACTTCTGATTTTAACAACGTATCTCGGCAAAAATAGCACTGATCGAATTATGCCACTACACACATTTCCAATGGCTTTAGCAGTGGATGCATGTCTACAGAAAAAAAAAAATCATTACTAATATAAAATCATATAAGACGACATATCTTAAACTGGTGAAAAACTCAACCACATTCCCATGACGCCTCATTCTCATAATTTATAATTCCAAACATAAGTGGATAAAAATGGCAATCTCCATCTTGAACTGTTGCAACTATTGAAGTTAACCTTGATGTTGGGTTAAATTTAATTTTGAGTTCATGAAATTTTTATTGGACCAAGCCCAAGATTAACCTAACTTTAAAAAAATTTCTCTTCTTCAAAAAAAAACTTTTAATTTTTTTCTAAAAACATCATTAAAATTCTTATATTTTCTAAATGTTTCTATAAAACTCTAATTAGTAAATTAGTTATATATTTTTGTAGAAAATTCTAGAAATTAGGAGAAGTTTTGTAAGATATTTCTATTAAGTGCAACCTATAAATAGCCCACTCCTCTCTCATTTGTAACACACGTGAGAAGTTGAACAAGTTAATAAAGGAGTGTTTTCATAAGTTCTTTTAAGTGTTCTTCTCTCTAAAAGTTTTCAAGTTTCTCTTAAGTGTTCTTCCATATTTAAATTCATACTTAGAAAAACTTTTGTTTCTTTCGGGTCTCTCGGGTATACGGTCTTGACCTAGTGCTTAGAACTATAGGCGAGAGTTGTGCGTTTTCTCTCAACAAGTGGTATCAGAGCCATCCTGGTTGGGTTCTTTTCAAGATCAGAGTTTAAATAGAGCTCGGTTTTATTCTAAGTATGGAGTCAACGGGTCGTGTAGTTGGGTTGAGAATGGAGATCTTAAACCAATCTAACTATCGGTTATGGAAGTCATTTATGGAGTCATACTTGATGAGTGAGGACTTATGGGATGTCGTTGGCAGCAGCAGCACAACACCACCAAGGAGAGCTTCTGTAACAGCTGAAGCGACAAAGGAATGGATCCGGAAGAGTGCCAAGGTGGAGTTTGCTTTAAAGAGGTCAATATCCTCAAAAATATTTGAGCATGTCTCAAGGTGTATCTCCGCTAGTTCAATTTGGCAGTCGTTGGATCAATTGTTCAACAAGAAGAATGAAGCTCGGCTACAATTGTTAGAGAACAAGCTGCTACCGGTGTGGAAAGCTTGGGAATTTCAAAAAAGATTGCCGAGTCAAGTTGAAGGAAACAAATATGGCAGAATCAAAAGGTCATACTGAAAACGAAGAATAGGTGAAATGTTTAGGTACATCCACAACTAAAAATCTCAAAAATGATTGGATTGTAGATTCGGGCTGTAGCCATCATATTACCGGAGACGAAAAGTTATTTTCTAGTCTTCAATGTCATGATGGAAAAGAAGCCATTGCTACTGCGGATAATTTAACCCACCGCATTAAGAAGGAAGGGACTGTCGTCAATGAAGGAGATGATAGAAGTCCTACTACTCTCAAGAACGTATACCATGTTCCTGGAGTAAGGAAGAATCTTCTCTCCGTGGTGAATGCGGTAGACTCGGGTAACTACGTTTTATTTGGCTCAAGAGACGTTAAATTCTTGAAGAATATTAAAGAGTTAAAGGCGGATGTAGTTCACACCGGATCGTGGGTTAAAGATTTATACGTCTTATCTTCTTCAAACTCTTATGTGGAGAAGATGAGTACGAATGATAATCCATCTATATGGCATGCTAGGCTTGATCATAAAAATATGACTAAGTTGAAGGTTATGGTGAATAAGGATTTGGTTAACGGGCTCCCAAAGTTGAAGATTCAAGATGAAGGAAAACTTTGTGAAGGCTGTCAATATGGAAAGTCACATAGACTTCCGTTTGACAACTCCACTTCACGGTGTAAAGCTCCGTTGAGGAAAATCCATAGTGATTTAATGGGTCCAACAAGAACACCCTCGTATTTCGGGTTTCGGTACATGTTATTGTTCGTTGATGGTTTCTCACGGTACACGTGGATATACTTTCTGAAGGAAAAATCAGAAGTATTCTCAAGATTTCAAGAATTCAAGGTTACTGTGGAAAGGGAGTTAGGTCGGAGAATCAAGACATTAAGGACGGACAATTGACGAGAGTTTATGTCCAAGGAGTTTCTCTCTTTTTTCCAAAGGCATGGAATAAAAAGAGAGTTTACTTGTGCGTATACACCTCAACAAAATTGAATAGTAGAAATGAAGATCAGACATCTTATCGAGACGTGCATAAGCTGGCTATATGGAAGGGATTTACCTAAGGCCTTATGGGCGGAAGGTATGAGATGTACAACGTATGTCATCAACCGGATGCCACTTAGTCCTAATAATATGAAGTCTTCTTATGAGATGGTTCACGGGAAGAAGCCATCAGTGAAACATCTTAGGATATTTGGATTAGTCTGCTATGTCCATGTGTTTGATTTTCAAAAAACCAATTTGGAGGCAAAGGCGAAGAAGTGCATCTTCATTGGGTATGATGAACGAAGAAAATGTTGGAGGTATATGGATCCAGAGACACACATGTACGTTGTGTTTAGAGATGTTGTTTTTGATGAAGTTTCTCCATGTGTTCGATTTTCAAAGAACCAATTTGGAGGCAAAGGCGAAGAAGTGCATCTTCGTTGGGTATGATGAACGAAGAAAAAGTTTGAGGCGTATGGATCCAGAGACACACATGTACGTTGTGTCTAGAGATGTTGTTTTTGATGAAGTTTCCTCATTCTACGGGCCACCTCAAGTCTTCGTTGAGCAAGAAGGTGAGAGTTCCTCCAAGATTGCTTAACTAGCTCTTAAAATTCCAAGTGAAAGCGGAAGTCCTGAAATGGAGAAGCAAGGTGAACGGGGGAGCACTAATCAAGAAGAGGATGAGGAGGAAGATCATGGTTCCATGGCTAGTCAAAGGCCTAAAAGGAACATTGTAAAACCTGCTCGGTTCAGAGATGAAAGGCTTGTCACTACCTACTCATGCTACTTTGCAGCTCCATTAGATGAAGATGAGCCATCATCTTATGATGAAGCAAAAGACGTTGATGTGTGGGAGACCGCAATGAAGGAAGAGATGAATGCTCTCGTGAAAAATGAAACTTGGGATTTGGTTCCAAAACCCTAGGATGTCCAACTCGTTTCTTGTAAATGGGTGTATAAGATCAAGTAAAACAGATGGAAGCGTTGATAGATTCAAAGCAAGGTTGGTTGCTCAGGGGGTTGTCTCAGAAGTATGGAGAATATTATGAAAAGACTTTCATCCCTGTAGCTAAGATGACTACGATACACACCTTCTTATCTTTGGATGCTAGTTTTGGTTGGAAGTTATGGCAATTAGATGTGAAGAATGCTTTTCTATACGAAGAGCTTGATAAGAAATTTTTTTATGGAGCAACCACTTTGTTTCATATCACGAGAGCATCCTGATTATGTGTGCAAGCTAAAGAAGACTTTGTACGGGTTAAAACAAGCTCCACGAGCCTGGTATGGAAAGCTTGTCCAGTTTCTTCAGTTCTGCGGTTATGTGGCATCAAATTCTGATCCGAGTCTATTTTTTAAGAAGAATGGAGGAGTCCATGTGGTTATTCTTCTTTACGTGGATGGTATGATAATTACTGGGAATAATGATGCAGAAATTGCTCGTCTACAAGATATTATGTCGATAAGGTTTGAGATGAAGAAGTTGGGTGAGCTCAACAACTTTCTTGGTTTAGAGGTGGAAAGGGTAAATGATGGAATATTCATCGGTCAACAAAGCTATGCAAAAAGGATTGTTGAGAAGTTCAAGGTACATGAAGGAAAGACACGTTCTACTCTGAATGATTTCAACATAAAACTAAAACGCGATGAAGGGTCTTTGCTACCTGATCATCGGTCTTATCGTTCTCTTGTAGGAAGTCTTCTTTATTTAACCATTACGAGATCGTACATTGCCTTCGAGGTAGGTCTTGTAAGACGGTTTATGCAGGCACCAAAGAAGCCGCATCTAGAAGCAGCATAGAAAATATTAAAAGTACGTGAAGACAACTCTTGGCATGGGTCTGGTGTACAAGTACAATGCCAAGGTCCCTCTCTATTGCTTCACGGATGCTGACTTTGGTGGAGATCTAGATTATCAAAAATCAACTTCAGGGCTATGTGTTCTTATGTGGAGACACACGTGTTTCATGGTGCAGCAAGAAGCAAGCAACGGTGTCGATGTCTACCACTGAAGCGGAGTATAAAGTTTCGACACTCGCAGCTCAAGAGTGTATATGGCTTCAGAGGCTCCTTGAAGATTTGTTTGAGCCAATCAACAAGCCAGTTGCAATCTACGGAGAAAATCAAAGTGCTATCAAGCTGGCTAATAATCCGGTGTTTCATGCAAGGACAAAGAATATTGAGTTAGAGCATCACTTCATAAGGGAGAAGGTGCTTGATGGAACAATTGAAGCCTTGGTAGTTCGAAGTGACAACAACGTTTCATATATCTTCACCAAGTCATTACCAAAAGGATAGTTCGTTTTATTTCGCTCGAAGCTCGGTATGGTGGACAAAATCAAATTTTAAGGGGGAGTATTGAAGTTAAACTTGATTTTGAGTTAAACTTAATTTTGGGTCCATGAAGAAATTATTGGAGCAACCCCAAGATTAAGCTAAGATTTAGAATTTCGTAAGAAACATCATTAAAGTTCTCTTCTGAATGTTTCTAGAGAACTCTAATTAGTAAATTAGTTATATGAGAACTTGTGTTTAGGAGAAGTTTAATGATGTTTCTCTATAGAAAAGATTAGAACTGTAATGATGTTTCTTACGAAATTCTAAATCTTAGTAGAGAATTCTATAGATTAGGAGAAGTTTTGTAAGATATTTGTATTAAGTGGAGTCTATAAATAGCCACTTCTCTCTCATTTGTAACACGAGTGAGAAATTGAACAAGTTAATAAAAAAGTGTTTTTATAAGTTCTCTTAAATGTTTTTCCTCTTTAAAAGTTTTCAAGTTTCTCTTAAATGTTCTTCCATATTTAAATTCATACTTAAAAAATCTTTTGTTATTTTTGGATCTCTCAGATATAACGGTATTGGGTTAGTGCTAAGCACTACAGACGAGAGTCGTCCGTTTTCTCTCAACAGCAACTAACAATGCCCTTATATTTGTCTTTCAAGTAGATTTCATCAACCAATACAATCTTTCTTCAAGAATTCCAAGTCTTTGGTAGAATCATCAAAGAAAAGAAATAAGTTTTAAAAACTCTATTTAGCATTACCTCCGGATCCGAGAAATTTGACATTGTAAATACTCTTCACAAATCTACATACTGATTCATTCAAGTTTTTAACAGAGTATCCTTTAAATAAACTTATATTTTCTTTAAGCAACTAAATATTTAAAAAAACTCTTACATTTGCTTTAAGCAACTGAAACACTGATTTGAACGTCAAAAAGTTTTGGAAGACATTACATAAATGTCAAAGAAACCTTGACTGTGTGTCACCTTTCACAATGTAGTTTATTCCCCTGAAGTCAATGACGATCGTAGATTTTGATTCCCATTCAGGGGCAGAGCTAGCACGTAGCGTACAGTGGCACGTACGCCAGTCTAATTCTTCATTTTCTTTTAGTAATTAGTGTAAAATGACTAATTTAAAATTTAGTTTTAATAAAAAAAAGTTATGTGCCCCCACCTAAATAAGATCTTACATCATATATATATATATATACGAAAAAAAAAATCTAGACGATTAACTAATGAATCTATACGAATCTATGTGATTAATGAATGTATTAGTAAAAACATATATATATATATATATATATATATACGAAAAAAAAAATCTATACATACAAATGTCATACATTATTATCAATTAAATTTCTAATTTTGCCTGAATTTTTATAGAAAATTATATAAAATAAAACAAAAAATTCTAAAATATCGTAATAAAAAGAGTGGCCGGATTATATATTTAATTTGTTCTGATAACTAATATTTTAAAATTAAAAAGAATGGAGAGATTAAACTCTAATGCTTTACGTTAAAAGTTAAAAGTAAAGTCGGCCAAGCCGGTTTATTACGATTCATCACGGTGGAACCAGAAATTACATTCAATTTTGTAAAACGACGGGTTGACATTTTCTCTTTCACTTAGACTAATTACAACGGTGGTGTTGAATTTTTTATTCTAACAGTTTAATAAGTGCAATGGGGTGTTGGATCAATTGCGCGTAATCTGAATGAGCTTTTATCAGAATGGTGTGGGAAATGAGTCATCTGGAGAGAAGGTAACGCTGGTTTGTTCCGATGGTGGCTTATTATTATCTTAATCTTCATAATTATTATTTATCTTTGAGATGATTGTTCCCCTTTGGGTTGCAGGAGAGTAGCGGGGATAATAATCGAAAGAGGAAAAGAGAACATCATCTTAGTTCTACTGGGGGTATTGAATTTTTTATTGAACAGTTAAATAGATGCAATGGGGTGTTGAATCAATCGTTGAAAATGAGGTCGAGTTTTTGTTGTTGAATTTGTTCAACATGTTGAATCTAGAAGGAGAGAGGAAGATTATGACAAGTGGCATGTTTTGATTGATTAAAGTAATTTATTAAATATTAACATAAATAAGTTTAGATAAGTTTAGATTAATTATTTCATAAAATATCAAACATATGTTTTTTATTATGCCAAAAATTTATCATTTTTCATATTCTATAAATAGAGACTTGATTTATTTAATTTGGATACATGAAAAAATTGATTTTTTCTACTATAATTTTATTATTACCCTTCAATAATCAAGCTATATATTCAAGTTATATAGTCAAGCTATATAATCAAGTCATATCATCGACTATGAATCGATCTTTTTTACTATGAATCAAGCTATCTAATCGATATACATTCTTCGTCTATATAGTCGAAGTACATTCGTCGTATAAATTAGAAAAACAAAATTATATTAAAAATAAAGATTATAATGTGGAATGGTAGGGTATGGTGTTGAATTTTATTAAACAAAACTATTGTAGAGTGTAAAAATTAAGAAGATGTTGAATAAGTATGTAGAAGATAGATAAGATGATGTGGAGTGCTAAAAAATAAAAAGTAGGGTATTGAATGAAAAAACCACTGTGGATAGTCTAATGAAGCTAAGACGTGGGTCTCTTTCAATAGTAAAGGTTCTTCTTTTCGTCTTGACGGAAAGAAAGAAAAGAAAAGAAAAGTGGGTTACTTATCTCATCTCCCAAGGTTTGGGGTTTCCGAAGAAGAAAAGCGTTTTAGGGTTTCTAGTGGACCAAGATTGGATTTTTTCTTTTGTACACACAATGAAGAAAGATCAAAGTGCATCACTGAGAGGAGGTTGTGAAATTGAGGTTCGTCCTGAAGGAGACGGTTTTGAAGGAGCTTGGTTTAAATCCATCCTCGAAGATTCTCCAGGAAATTCTCGAAAGAAAAAGTTGAGTGTCCGATACGAGGCTTTAGAGGCCGACGATGGTTCCCCTCTTAGGGAAAGCATTTACCGGAGATTTATACGGCCCATCCCGCCGGAGAATCTCATCTCCACAGCCGATTTCGAGGAAGGCTATGTAGTGGAGGCGGCTCACAGAGACGGGTGGTGGAGTGGTTTGTTTGTTAAGAAGATAGGCGATGACAGGCATTTGTTTTACTCTAACTCCCCAACAGATCTAATCTACTTTAAGAGAAAACAGCTGAGACAACATTTTGATTGGACCAAAAAGGAATGGGTCAGACAATAAAACAAGGTACGAGGTTTGATTAATCAGCCTTTCCTTTGTCGATGTATTATTTTTCCTCTCAATTTTTTTTCTGTTTTTGTGAAGCAACTGAGTAATAAATGTGGAACTATGGTGGAAGTCAAGGAGAAAGCGAATGGTGTTGTGTGGGTTCCAACAATAATTGTTAAGGAGATGGAGGATGGGAAGAATTTTTATTGTCAAGTCTTGCAAATACTTGAGCTGGAACGATGATATAAAACCAAGCAGAACCGTTAGTTCACGCAACATGAGGCATGTACCGCCTCCCTCGTCTGTTGAGAACTATGAGTTGAGCCAACCTGTTGAAGCGTTTATTCAAACCAGGATGGTGTCTAGGGATAGTGAAAGTTATTCTATGTGACAAACATTACACGGTGTGTTTAAAGGCCACAAATGAGCTGTTTGTGTTCACCCACTCGGATCTAAGGCCTTCAAAGGAGTCGGTATCCAAACGGTTCATGGTGAGTTTTTAGAGGCTTTTGGTATGAAAGACCAAATACGTTTGACTAATTTCAGTCAACATTGTGTCGATTTTGGTCTATTGCTGACTAAGTGTTTTGTTGTTTCCATTTCCAGCGAAACTCTACTGAAGTAAATGTTGCCATCACTCCTCAAACGTCCCTGAGTCCTGTGGAAAATGGCGAGGCAGCCATTCCTGAGGGTGAATCTGTAGCTTTGCATGTGAGTTAGATTTACTCCACTTTCTTTATCTCTCTTGCTTTTTAATGTGTTTTTACTTAGTTTTGTTACATGAATAATAGACCACTGAAAGAAATCTTTTTTAATACTTGATTCTCATTATCATTTGCGTGTAATATGAATGAGCTTTTACAAGACTCCAAAATGATGTGATTCTTGTGCGCTCCTTCATTTATTTTCTATGGATTTGCAAACAAGGGAGCCGTCGTTAGCTCAAGGATCGGGAAATAAGATGGTTAATGATGTAAGAAATGGTAATACTCTGGTCATAACCCTTCAAGTAGTTTCTCGCAATCCTTGTTTATTTCTGCGTCATGAAACTGATCTAAACCAGTGTCTTTTTTTTTCTTGCAAAAGATTTGGTTACATCGGACATAACTGCAACACTGACGAAACAAACAGAGGATAAAGCTCAAGGAAAGGCATCCTGCGAGAACGCACTTGAGCCATTGCGTTATCAGAATGGCGTGGGAAATAAGTCAACTGGAGAGAAGGTAACGCTGGTTTGTTCCGATGGTGGCTTATTATTATCTGGTTTGTTCCGATGGTGGCTTATTATTATCTTAATCTTCATAAATTTTATTGATCTTTGAGATGATGGTTCCCCTTTGGGTTGCAGGAGAGTAGCGGGGATAATAATCGAAAGAGGAAAAGAGAACAACATCTTAGTTCTATGGGGGGTATTGAATTTTTTATTCAACAGTTAAATAAATGCAATGGGGTGTTGAATCAATCGTTGAAAATAAGGTGGAGTTTTTGTTGTTAAATTTGTTCAACATGTTGAATCGAGAAGGAGAGAGGAAGATTATGACAAGTGGCACGTTTTGATTGACTAAAGTAATTTATTAAATATTAATATATAAATAATGATATGTGCTGTTTTTTCATTGGTTGTAGAGATTTTTTTTTTCCATCTAAATGAGTTTAGATTAATTATTTCATAAAATATCAAACATATTTTTTTTTTATTATACCAAAATTTTATCATTTTTCATCCTACTACATATTATTTGAGAAGTAACATTAGTTAAAAAAGCTTACTTGTCACTTCGACAATGAAAGTTAGTGCATTCTATTGATGATATGTAAATGTGACATGTCAAATTTCCTAAAATAAATGAAATGTTTTGATTGCTTGAGTTAAAATTAAATAAATTATGAAATTAAAACATGAATACATTAGATTATAACACTAAAATTAATAAATTTAATTTTACTTAAAATAATAATTACTATGATTTCAATTTATTTTTACATTTATTCATAATAAATTGCATAAAATATGATTACAAAAACATTTACAACCAATATATTATATATTTTGTATAAAAAATAATAATATATTATTCAAGAAGATAGTAAATAACTAAATATGCTATACCATTTTTATTTCTTATTCTTTGTATTTTTTGTTAATATTTAATATAAATTTTAATTTGAATCCATATATCATAAAATGTTGAAAAATAAGAAATTTTGAATAAATAAAAAACGATAGAAATGGTTTTCGTGATTGTTTTTAAACGCCAAAAACTGCATCGTATAAAAACATAATGTTTGCGGAAAATATCAGAAAAACTACCCAACACCTAAGTATTACAATTCGCTTATTTTTAACTCATACTTACATGAATAAATATACGTATTTATTTCTTTTTAAAATTCAACCATATATTATAAAAATATATATTACAAAACATATACTTTATTTTTTTTTAACACATAAAAACCGTACTTCGATTTTTCCACAAATATGCGTGTGGATATAAATATTAATTATGCAAAAGTAAAAGTCTCATGCGAATTTGTCGTGGTTAACCTCGATTACAATCCAAATTTAATTTTAGTTATTAAACAATTTATATTTTTTTTAAATCTCTATATGTCATAAGAGCGGTGAGGTGGTTGGTATGCATGAATGAACAGGCCAACCATCTACCCGCTATTAGGATAAGTAAAGATTGTAAAACTCATTTTTATTTAATTAGTAATAGGTCAAAGAAAAATATATACTTAAAATAAATATATTGGCACGATTATATTGTGTAAAAAGAAAAGAAATTATATTATAGATAATATTCAATACATATTATAAGATTTAATTATTATTTAATATAAGTTTTACATTTGTAATGATATGTCACTGTAAACGGTAGAAAAAATAAAAAGCTTTAAAATAAATCAGTTTCAAAAGACACAAAACTATATGAAATGTTTGTGTGATTGTTGTTAAACACTAAAACTGTATATGTATAAAAACATAACGTTTACAAAATATATAAGAAAAAAATAATCAATGTCTTTAAAAAAAATTATATCTGCACATGCGTGCAGACCAACCATAAAACTTAAATTAATTATTATATATTTTAATATTTTTATTTATTTAGTTATCATATTTATATTTTTTTATCTAAGAAAGTATTTTAAAATCTTGGTTAATGGTTTTTTTATCTTCAATTTCTATTTAAATGTATAACATTTTTCATTTGATTTATTGTTATTTTATTATTAAAAATATTCTTATAATGTATTATTAATACATAATTAATTATGTATAAATATATCAACTTCAATATACAATATTAATTATATATTGAACATATAAAATATTTTATAACTCGCACACGGTGGGACCGATCACCTAGTACTCTATAAATAGAGACTTGATTTATTTAATTTGGACAAGGGAAAAAAATCGATCTTTTCTGCCTTAATTTTATTATTATCCTTCAATAATCAAGTTAAAAAGCTGTTGAATGTTTTCAATAAAAAAAAAATATATGCTGTTGAATGGGGACCAAACCATTAAGGATAGTCTTAGGCCTTGAATGGAGACAATAAAAAAGCGGAATTGGAAAAAAAATATCGAAAACCGCATCTTGTTGGCCAATCAACAAATTTAAGATAATTTGCGTTTAAAAAAAAAAAAAAGCGGATTTGACAAGTCATTAACCAACGGACTGCATTTCAAAAACGCCATCTTTCTTTTACCCAGCGGATTGATAAAAAGTCGCAGAAGATAATAGTTATTTTTCATTTAATTTTGAAAATTCGATTTTTTTAATAATTAAAAAATACTATATATGGTACACTTCTCTCTCTCATTTATGTAACTGAAACACACAACTCTCTCTCACTACGATTTCTTTTTTTAACATCTGATTTTAACATCAGCTTACAAACGCACTATACCAACCAGAAATTTGCCAAAAAACTGCAATACATACACACAAACACTGAATCCACTAAAACCCAAAAAAACTCCTTCCCACTACGCTTTGTCTCTCAGGTATTTTAATTTTTTTTGTTAAATATGTATAATATGCAAATTATAAATTACTTAAGAAACTATAACTTTTTATTATTTAAAGAAAGTATAATGTTAGATTTATTTATTTGTTATAATTTTTTTAAAACATTAAATTGTATAAAAGATAGACAAAATATTTAAGGTAATACTATGTGAAAGATTTAAATTGAAGTATATATAATTATCTACTTGAATTAAATATTTGGCAACTATTTGTAAAAAATTCGATGTAATTATCACATAATTTCTTTAAAAAATAGATGTATTTTGTAAAAAAAAATTCTCTAACATAATTAGTTTACTTAATTCAATTTTTTTATTATAATAGGTTACATGAAATTGTAAATAGATTAATATACTAAGTACATATAGTGTTTTATCCTACATAATAATTTATTTTAATAGTAGTATTGCAAAATTAAATATAATAAAATTGAAATTTCATTAATTTATTCATAAAAATACTATTATACTATATATATAATGTATATCTCTTCTTGTATACACATATAACATGTATTTATATGAATGTTTTAACTTAAATAATTATTTGATACAAACCAATTATAAGCATTCTTAAATATGTTATACATTTAAATAAATAGATGCGTTTGATTATTTATACATGGATACATATCTGAGTTGTTCAGATTGAACATATATATATATATATATATATATTTTATTCTTAAAGCAAGTTTTTTTAATTGGTGTATAACATAAAAAATGAAAATTGTTTTGAAAATTCTATTGAAATTATTATTCATATTTTTTATTAATTTTTAAAAAACTAATATTGTTGTTCAATTTTTTTTAAATTAGATATGTCGTCTAATCGTCGACGGGGCACAAGTTCTTCTAGATGAACTGATTCGACTCCCATAGAAACTCCAACTCCTCCCAGTGAAACAACCATAAGGGTAAACATATTTTTTTTTATAATAAAATATTAAATGAATTTAATAAAATAGTTAACATAATAATTTTAAAATTTGTAGAACAAAGACAAAGACAAATACAAATGGTCATACATTATGGAAAACACATTAATTGAATTGTTCGATGAAGCAATAGCGATGAATAATTACACTACTAAGAACCCTAATCCTTTCGGAAGAGAGTATATGGTTGAGAAGTTCAACGTAGCGTTCAACATGAAGATAACTTATGGTTACTTCAAAAACAAGCTTGATGAATTGAAAAAAAATTACAAGAGATGGAAAACTCTTATGAGTTTCACTGGTATTTCGGTGGATCCTGACACATCCGTGATATATGCATCTGACGCATGGTGGAAAGAACGTGAAATTGTAAGTACATATAATCTTTATAATCATAAAAATATGTATAAACTTTTAGGTACCAAATAATAGGATGGTCTTAATTTATAGGGATGCAAATTAACAAAGGCTTTCAACCGAAAGCCACCTGATTTTTGGGATGTGATGGTGCGATGTTTCGTATTACATGATGTGCAATCACAGTCTCAACATTCTGCGGCACAAAGAAGAAGAGAGTTGCTAAATGAGCGTCAAGACGGACTTCAAGGCTCTGACACTGATAGTGGTGACATGCCAGAAACACAAGTTCATGAGACGCAAGAAGAAGAAGAAGTGTATCGTGTAAGAATTGATGATGAAGCACCTCCTACCAATGAAGCGGTCCAAAATCCCGGTCGCAGAGGCCATCAACGAGGGAGGTTAAATTTGCAGTCAAACGCTAGACGGGGGAGTACTTCAGAAAGATTAGGTGGAACATCCCGACCTTCTATTGGTGGTGGTTCACGAGTAGGTCGGAGAAGACAATCATTTGAGACAACCATACAAGACACCATCGCTGGATATACAGAGTTCCAACGACAAAGTTTGCAACAACTCCGTCCAGGTGCTTTTGATCAAAATGACTATGACGAATGGAAAAAAGCCGAAGCTATATTCCTTGATTTAGAAATTCCAAAGGGAAATTTCTATTGGGTAAGCCTAAATACACTTAAAGAGTTAGTATTTTGGCGTAAGTACTTTATTGATATAGCTGGAAGCAATGACGAGGATAAGCTACAACTGTTAGAAGCTATGACTGGTCTTTCACGAAACAACGAAGAGATTCCTAAACTGTTAGGCTCGGGCCAATCATATGGGAGTTCACATTCAGGAGGACTATCATCTGGCAGTCCATCTTCTGTTGGTAACAATATAGGAGGACAAAATTTACGAGGAGTATGGACACCAACTTCTCAACCCTGGGGTACACCACCAAATGCTCAGCAATGGGGCACACCACCAAATGCTCAGCAATGGGGAACACCACCAAATGCTCAACAATGGAGTTCATCCCAACCTCCTCCACAGTGGGGCACGCCACCAAACGTTCAACAATGGGGCACACCACCAAACACTCAAAAATGGGGCACACCAACAAACGCTCAACAATGGGGAACACCACCAAATGCTCAACAAAGGGGCTCATCCCAACCTCTTCCACAATGGGGAACACCACCAATTACGCAACCATGGAGCACACCCCCAAATGCTCAACAATGGGGCACACCCCCAAATGCTCAACAATGGGGCACACCACCAAATGTTTCACAATGGGGGCTTTCACCAAACTTTCAGATGGGACGCCAGAAACAAAATGATCACCAAGGCAGCTCATCAGGAATTCCTCCGACCAATGTTCAATATGGATTTTCAGTTGGAAGTCAAGAAGAAAGTATGAGGAATACTGAACAAGACATTTCAGATTGTGCAGATGTGCCTACAAATGTTCCACAAACATCATCACACAGTCTTGATTTCACAAATTATTTTGAACCTGCCAGTCTTTCACAAACAAATAGACCCGGAGGACTATTCAACATATGGGGAACCTCGAGAGGAACAGATATAAATATAAATGAATGTCATAAAAGTGATACAGAAGACGAAGATTAGTTTGTGATAGTCATGTTTTATCATTCTCATTAATAAAATAGTTTATGTTTTGATTATTGAGTTTCAACATTTTATGTAACTGTTTAATATAAGTTTGAATTTGCTTAATGAATTTTTTTATCTTATGTTCAAATTTCAGGCTTTTCGTTTATGTCAATTGCGAGTACAAGGAATCCATAACCTAAGCTACGAAGAGAGAATTGAAATGTGGAATTTGGAAAATGAGCAATTTTTCGAGTTAATAATTGAACCAACAGTTACTTACTATCAGCGATATTTTGAAAGAGCACCAGTACAAACTGAAGGAGGTTTGGGATGGAGGAATATTTGGCGTCGACTACAACAAGATGATGCTGCTTGTCTTCAGTTACTACGAATGTCATTGCCATGTTTCACAGCATTGTGTGATACGCTACAAACAACTTATGGTCTACAACCAACATTAAATATAAGCGTTGAAGAAAGTGTTGCTATGTTTCTACGAATATGTGGGCACAATGAAGTTCAAAGAGATGTTGGTTTGAGATTTAGCCGAAATCAGGAGACTGTGCAGAGAAAGTTTATTGAAGTTCTTACGGCGACTGAATTACTGGCATGTGATTATATTAGAACTCCAACAAGACAAGATCTACACCGGATTCCCGAACGACTTTTTGTAGATCGAACCTATTATCCATTTTTTAGTGGATTCGTTGGCGCTATGGATGGGACTCATGTATGTGTAAAAGTGAAGCCTGAGTTACAAGGAATGTATTGGAATCGACACGATCATCCATCTTTGAACATCATGGCAATATGTGATATGAATATGTTATTCACATATATTTGGAATGGAGCACCGGGGTCATGCCACGATACAGCTGTTCTGGCAATGGCACAACAAAGCGATTCTGAGTTCCCTTTACCTCCATTAGAGAAATATTATCTCGTTGATTCTGGCTATCCAAACAAACAAGGATTTTTAGCTCCCTATAGATCATCACGAAATGGAGTTGTGAGATATCATATGTCGCAGTTCAACTCTGGTCCTGCTCCGAGAAATAAACAAGAGTTGTTCAATCGATATCATGCGTCTTTGCGCTCTGTTATCGAGAGGACTTTTGGAGTTTGGAAGAAAAAATGGAGGATTTTTTCTGACTTTCCAAGATATGGTATAAACGTACAAAAGAGAGTAGTAATGGCTACAATGGGACTACATAATTTTATCAAAATTTCAAATTTTTCAGATACAGATTTTGCATATGTAATGACAGAGACGGAAATAAACAACCGAGATTCTGAACCTCACTTAGAGGACATGGATGCAGCTGAGGTAGCAGATAAAGAACATATGGCGCAGATAAGAGACAATATTGCAAATTTGTTATGGGAAAATCAAACAACTCGATAATATTTTTTGTTGTATTGTACTTAATATTTTGTTATGTAATGTTCTATTTAATATATAAATATATATATTATTTTTATTTCAAATACATTTTGGTACTAAAATCTGATACAATCTATTAAAATATATATTTTTAACACTATCCAAATATTTTTAGTTTATAATGATAATATTATTGTTTTATATTTATATTTATTTACCATCTGTATTCCGCACCGCTTATTGGTTTTTTTACCAATCAAACGTTATTTTGTCCCGCAAGTTATTTTGTTTCACCAATCATTATTTATTGTGCACCGCATTTCTGTAATAACCGCACTTCTCCCGCAAAACATATGTCCCGCAGTTTAATCGCACCGTACTTTAAATCCGCTGTTTTGATACCGCACTTTGCACGTTACCATTCGGAGTCTTAGTATACTTTTATTATTATCCTTCAATAATCAAGCTATATATTAAAAATTAAAAATTATGGTGTTGAATTGACATTGTGGATAGTCTTAAAAAACCTAATTTCAGGGCTCTCCTATTGACTCTGTTCTCATTAGTTTAAGTATGAGGCTTTGCTCCCGGAAGTGCCTATGGTCTTGCCGGTGGAAGCGGAGCCAATGATCTTTAACTACATGTTCGATCGAGCCACATACGCGCGATGATGAGCCTCTTGAGCGCTAATTTTAACCACTTTTAACTATTTTCCCTTTTTGGTCTTCTTCTTCTTTGGGGCTGTGATGATTCGTTAATTCTTTGGTGATGATTTTTCATCATCTGTCTGAGAAAAGGCGAATCTGAGCTCTCTCGCTCTCTCTCTCTCAAGAAAACTGAAATGTTTTAGTTTAATTAAAATTTCTGGAAACTTTTGTTCGAATGCATAATTGGTAGAATCAGAGTCTTGACTCTTGAGTAATGGATTAGATTAGACCTGAGAGCAACAGAAGCACATTCAGAGAAAGGTCTAGGCTTTGAATCTGTTGAAACTTGAAACCATATTCTATCTTCTTAGCTATTGCAAGTTTGCAACCACATGTTTATGAATGTCTGAATGGTTGTTAAGAGCAAAAACATAAAGTAAATTGTGGGCCTAGACAATTTCTCTGTTTGTGCCCTTAAAAGAAGGGAATGAAATTATGAAAGCGCTCAACTTTGGAAATAAAGTTTGTGCCTTTGTGGTGCCCAATTCACAGCTTTTTCAAACTTTGTGATGTGAGTTGTATCTTGTTTTGATCAAGATTGTGACTTTTGTGGTGTGTAATTATATTCAAAATTATCCAGTTTAGACTTCCTAGGTTTTCTGTTGTGTGGAATTTATTGGTGCTGAGATCTCAATTAATTTGAAAACTCTTATCAGAAACAGAAACTATTCCAAGATAAAGAAAGTGATTTCTTTTCAATCTCATAGCCTCATTGGTATTCGCAGTTGGGATATTTTCCCAACCTTTTTGTTTTGGCAGTATTGTTCATGACAATCACTTGCAACAATCAATTGCAATTTAACTAAATATTGTAAAATCAAGTTGTTGTTTTTTGGAGATGGAGGCTGGCTTTGTTTGGATCATACGGCCACTTGTATGGAAGTTCGATTGATTGTTACTCTTTTTTGTGTCATCATCATGGTTGAGTCTTGAGAGAGAGAGAGGGAGAATCATCACAAGTTCTGAAAAAGGACAAACCTTTTTCTGATGCAACTCACGTTTCCCCTCCATAAGCTCCAAAAGAGTTTACTTGGGAAACCAAATTTTATAAGCATAAAGCCACTTCTTCTTCTGCCTCCTTGCGTGTATTCGAGATTCTGTTGTTTTGATAGAGAGAGAGAGAGAGAGAGAGAGAGAGAAAAATGTCTGCTTGTTTGTGTCTTGTGTTTCTGTTCTTCTTCACTAGTTTTGCAGGGGCAACGTATCCTCCAGGAGGTTTCCACCATCTTTCTTCTCTAAGACAAAACAAGAAGGCCTCTAAGTCAAAATCAGAGTTACCTTTTGAGACTCGTTACTTCCCTCAGAATCTTGACCACTTCAGTTTCAGACCAGAGAGCTACAAAGTCTTCCACCAGAAGTACCTCATCAACAGTCGTTTCTGGCGCAAAGGTGGCCCCATCTTTGTCTACACCGGAAATGAAGGAGACATCGACTGGTTTGCTTCCAACACTGGTTTCATGTCCGATATTGCTCCCAAGTTCCGTGCTCTTCTTGTATTCATTGAAGTATGAGCTTTTAGAAACCACATAATCTCATCTCGAGTTGAAAGAAGGAGATTCAAAACGTTTATATTGATGTTTTTGTCTGTTTTTTGCGTATCTTTGCAGCACCGGTTCTATGGAGAATCAACGCCATTTGGGAAGAAGCCGCATAAGTCGGCTGAGACATTGGGTTACCTGAACTCTCAGCAAGCGTTGGCTGATTATGCAATCCTGATAAGAAGCTTGAAGCAGAATCTATCATCCGAGGCATCGCCTGTGGTTGTCTTCGGTGGCTCTTATGGTGGAAGTAAGCTCACACTCACCACTTTCCATGGAATAATCAATTGATATATAGTTTCTCATTATTACTCATAATTTCTCGTATTTTGTTGTGTGTCATGTCTTGAGACAGTGCTTGCAGCGTGGTTCAGGCTCAAGTATCCTCACATAGCAATCGGTGCGTTGGCATCCTCCGCTCCAATTCTGCATTTCGATAACATCGTGCCATTGACAAGCTTCTACGATGCCATTTCTCAGGATTTTAAGGTGCTGTATGCTCTGTTTCCCGCAAAATTTCGTACAAAAGTGATGTTACAATGAACTTATCATGAACTATTGTTACAAGCAGGGCGCAAGCGTTAACTGTTTCAATGTCATCAAGAGAAGCTGGGAAGAGCTAGATGCAGTTTCCAACACGAAACATGGCTTGCAAGAACTCAGCAAAAAGTTCAGAACTTGCAAGTAAAATCATGCTCTAAGATCTTCAAACTTGCAGTAAAAATCCATTCTCTGTTCTCTAAATTCTAAAAAAAATGCTTAACCGGATCTGTTCTGCTCGAATTGCAGAGGCCTTCATTCTCAATATTCAGCCAGAGATTGGTTAATGTCAGCATTTGTTTATACAGCCATGGTTAATTATGCGACGGCAGCTAATTTCATGGCGCCACTGCCTGGTTATCCCGTGGAGCAGGTGAGATAATCATTTATGCCATCAGAGTAGATTTCTTTTTCCCGGATCAGAATTTAGACCAGCTTTCGTTTTGCATCAGATGTGCAAGATCATCGACGGGTTCCCTCGAGGATCCAGTAATCTCGACCGTGCCTTTGCTGCTGCAAGCTTATACCACAACTATTCGGGTTTACAAAAATGCTTTGAGCTTGAACAACCAACAGATGATCATGGACTCGACGGTTGGGGATGGCAGGTAATCTCATAAATACAAATTTTCCCTCTATATTCAAAGAATGTATGAGTCTGAGTTTGAATGAAGTTTAGACCCGTCCTTTAGATTTCGATCATTTGGGGGATAGAAGAACATATTCATATGGATTTGAACATTTTGTGAAACTAAAAATGACACAAATGTGGTTCTTGGGTGGATACAGGCGTGCACGGAGATGGTAATGCCGATGAGCTGCTCGAACCAGAGCATGTTTCCACCGTACGAGAATGACTATGAGGCATTCAAAGAACAATGCATGGGTAGATATGGAGTCAAGCCTCGACCCCATTGGATCACCACAGAGTTTGGCGGGAAGGTCAGTTTACTATTATTCTCTTCTCTCGTTTCTTTCTCCTCCATGAGTTTCTTTAGCTCTCAAAGATTCAATATCAGCTTCTTGGTCACATGTTTTTTGTAGAGAATAGAGACAGTGTTGAAGAGATTCGGAAGCAACATCATATTCTCCAATGGAATGCAGGATCCTTGGAGCCGTGGAGGGTTAGTACTAGTAGTACTTCTCAATGTTTGTAGAAAAGTAAATCTACCGGTTTTGGATCTTAACATATCGGTTTTCTTCATCTATTTTCAGGGTTCTGAAGAACATTTCGAGCAGCATTATCGCTCTTGTGACCGAGAAAGGTAACATTTTTTTCTGTCAGGACAAATAGATTGATGAGAGAGACTCGAAACCTGACATTGTTTTTTGTTTTTGGTGAAACAGGAGCTCACCATGCGGATCTCAGGGCTGCCACAAAAGACGACCCGGAGTGGCTGAAAGAGCAGAGGAGGCAAGAGGTTGCCATTATAGAGAAATGGATCAGTGAGTATCACAGAGATTTGAAAGAAGAAGAGTGAAAACAACACCAATAGATAATGCCAAAATTTTACTGCACAACATCAACAAAATAAAAAACTCTTGTCTACTGTATTTTTCTCATGTGTTTTGAGATTTAGTTACTTTTGTTCAAACACATGGTACCAATCTTGAAAATGTTATAGAACCAAAAGGGTACTGAAAAGTAAAAATGAAAGTATAGTGCCAATCTTGAAAATGTTATAGAACCAAAAGGGTACAATCGCAAATAAGGATAATAGTTGGGACGCAGGAAACGACGTCGTTCCAGGGATTCAATGTCTCTATCTTCTTCCTCCACTAATCGCCATTATTGCTTCTAATCGATAAATTTCAAATTGAGCTTTCGTCCACCATTGTCAATGGCGTGGAGGAGGTCGACAAATTGCGTGAGATGCCTGGTGATACTCTCGGTGGCATCAGCTTTAGCTGTGTGTGGACCTGCTCTTTACTGGAAATTCAACAAGTGTTTCGTTGGATCAGCACGTAGCAACTCCATCTGTCCTCCTTGTCTCTGCGATTGTCCTCCTCCTTTATCTCTCCTCGAGATTTATCCCGGTACTGTAACCCATTTTCTTATTGTTTTTCTCTCATTCCGATTTTAGAAACAAATCTAGGAGAAATTTGAGGAACCCATTTCTCCAAATTGATGTATGAATGAATCTTTCGGATATTCGTTGGAGATACTTCTGTGAGAAACCACTTCTTACTTCGTCGGGGATGTCGGCATGGAGAGAAGACCAAAGCTATTGCAACCCTTCAACATCTCTTAATCCACACATTAACCCTGCACTGAACCACCAACATTGTAATATATCTCTTGGTAATGAAACCCCATTGACACTGATATCGATTTTGATACAATGGTAACTTGATAATACAAGAAGAACGTATGAGATACTACAAGATACGGAGTTAGTAAATGTATCAATATCGATATCAATGTCAGTGAGTTCTTCTTGTAGCTTATTTACCAGCTGGAGATATTATAGGTTGGTGGTTCAGTATAGTCGCTTAGGAGATGTTGAAAGAGGTTGAAGTACCTTTGGGTCTTCTCTCCATGCGCACATGTCCTGACGAAGTAGGATGTGGGTTTCTCACTGAAGGTATCTCCATGTGTTGGTTTTGTAGTTCAAGCTACCGCTTTTACATTTGATCTTCCATTGTCCAAGGCCTGGTAAGAATCTTCTAAACAAGATTCATTCTCTCATTGTATTCTTTTTGGCAGGGCTTGCAAACCTCTCTATTACAGGTTAGATCTCGTTCACGAGCTTAAACTTTGATTTTGTAACTCTTGTTCTGTATTGTTTCTGCACTTTTTCATGCCTTCAAACATGGTTGATAGCTATTGTTGTAGATTCTTGTATCTCTAATGATTTTATAAAAGAATGAGAATGGCTCTCTGATGATTTCTCAGCCAAGACCCTTACTAAATCATTTTTTTCAACCTTGGAATTTGTTGAATCAGTAACGTATACATACCAATAGAACCTTTGATGGGCACAACTAGTTTTCTTGAGTTAACTCTATTTTGGGTTCTTGATCAGACATTATAGCATGAGATTTTCTTACCTGTTGCATAAGGAACACTTTTAACAGATAGTTGTTATAGTTATCTCTCTCTCTCTTTTTTTTTTAAAGACGTTCCTGTTTTGGTCCATGGAAACTCGAATATGAATATTGATTTATGTTGTGTCATTGTGTGACAGATTGTGGAAGCGGTGATCCAGAGCTCAAACAAGAGATGGAGAAGCAGTTTGTGGATCTTCTCACAGAAGAGCTGAAGCTGCAAGAAGCAGTTTCAGAAGAGCATAGTCATCACATGAATGTTACACTCGCCGAAGCAAAAAGAGTGGCTTCTCAGTACCAAAAGGAGGCCGAGAAGTGTAACGCCGCAACAGAGATTTGCGAATCGGCTAGAGAGAGAGCTCAAGCATTGTTGCTCAAAGAGAGGAAGATCACTTCTTTGTGGGAGCGGAGGGCTCGGCAATTAGGTTGGGGAGGTGAGTAAGCATTTCACAGTTTAGTGAGTTCTTCTCAGTCTACCCTGAAGAGTATCTCGATGGAAGCAAACTAGATTTTCTCTTCCGCATATAGCTCATGAGAGAACATGGGAAATCGCTTAATTCTCAAGGCAAAAGTCTTATCTCCCATGTTCTCTATATATGTAGCTTTTTTTTTGTTTTGCTCTTGAATCGAAATGGCGTGTGCCTTGTATTGACTTTTCTTCAGATATATATTTTTGTCCAGTCACAGTGGACGAGAAGTTCACCGACTTCTGTATTTTATAGTTCATGTTCATCGGCAAACCCAATTCTCATTAGCCAGAGATAAATATATAACTATGATTAAAGTTTGGGGTTTTGTGTTTGCTGAAATTTGCATCTGATTGTGACAGCAAGACTGAATTGATTTTTAAGATAATTTGTATATCTGTGGTATAAGCATGGCCTAAGCACTTTGGACTCTGTTTTCTTCTTTGTAAAGACTAACAAAGACTTTTCAGATGTTGAGAAACATGAGAATGTGTGAATGGGGACAAGAGCAGAGAAGAGACAAAACTGGAGTAAGTCAAAAACGCAATAAGGTTGACATAATGCAGCATATGATAGCTCCAGGTATCACGCGGTATCAACTTTCAATATACATTCATGCACAAAAACAGCTGCTTTTTTCTATTTCTTTGATTTGTTTATTTTAGTGTCAGCCATTAAAATACTCTCTCTCTTTCTCTCTCTGCATTATTCTAGTGCTCACATGGACAGATTCCATAAAGTTTTTTTTTTTTTTTTTCAACGCTTTAGATCTACCATTAAAGAAACAGATCTCGGTTCAGTGACTTCTGCAAACCGTCCAAACCCATGTGGGTTGTCCCAAACTCTATAGGTTGAGGCTATTTGTTCTATATTCAACCTATTATGTATGTTGTGTTTCTTCTGTGTTCTTCTCTGAAGCTTCCTTTCGTGGACTTCTGCTGTTTTTTTCCAACTTTGGAATAAATTTTTGTATATCTCTAGACACAGAGATTGTAATTTCTTTTTTTTTAAATGGAAGGTTCCATGAACAAGCGTGGATACGAATGCAGCCAAGAGGATACAGACAACTTGCCCGAATCAAAGAGACAAAAAGTGCCTGCTTTGGCAAGGTAACTTCCTTTAAGATTTTCTGTCATTTTCTTACTTGAAGAAGAACTTGCTTTGTTGTTAGATCATGGAAGAGAATATAAACTATGTTGCTTTGTTCTTTAACTCTTCTTGAGTGGAGATTTATCCTTTGTTGAGAGATGGTTCTTTTGTTAAGCTCTCCAAATCTTGTTGTTAAGTTTCCAAAACTCTTGATTCGCTTGCAAGTTTATTGATTTGCTCATCCGTCATATGAAACCAAACTGTTTACAGTGTTATTGTGGAAGCTGTCAAGGTAGATAGTCTGCAGAGGCTTTGCTCGTCTTTGGAGCCATTGTTTCGCAGAATCGTGAGTTTTTATCATATTCTTAAGTTAGACATGTGATGGTTACTTTAAAGTAAATTTTGAGTTGTAAACTTGGTATGTTGTGGATAAACAAACAGGTTAGCGAAGAGGTGGAACGAGCCTTGTCAAGGTTGGGAAATGCAAAGTTAACATCGAGGTACTTTCTCCAGTTATACTTTTTCCTCCTGAATGGTTCTGTGATCTTTGTAGCGTTTGAGTTTCTGGTTAAACTAACATGGAATCTCCAGGTCACCGGAACCAAAGAGGATCCAAGACCGCGATGGAAGAAACCTGCAACTTCACTTTAGGACGCGAATGCCTCCTCACTTATTCACAGGTGGGAAAGTCGAGGGAGAGCGAGGCTCGGCCATTCATGTGGTTCTTATAGATGCAAACACTGGAAATGTAGTCCAAACAGGAGAAGAGTCGGCTTCGAAGCTGAATGTTGTTGTGTTAGAGGGAGACTTCAATGATGAAAACGATGAAGATTGGACGAGAGAGCACTTTGAGAGCTTTGAAGTGAAAGAGCGAGAAGGGAAACGCCCGATATTGACCGGTGACACGCAGGTGACGCTTAAGGAAGGTGTGGGAACTTTAGGAGAACTTACTTTTACCGACAACTCGAGTTGGATTAGAAGCAGAAAGTTTAGGCTTGGTGTTAAGCCTGCTCCAGGGTATGGTGATAGCTTTTGCATTCGCGAAGCCAAAACAGAACCTTTTGCTGTCAAAGATCATAGAGGAGAATGTGAGTTTTTAAACTTTTGATTGTATACTAACTTGGCTCTGTCATCTGAATTTTTTTCATTTTCTTTTGACAATCTTTTGCAGTATACAAGAAACATTATCCACCGGCTTTACACGATGAAGTCTGGAGACTCGATAGAATAGCAAAAGACGGAGTCCTACACAAGAAGCTATTGAAAGCTAGCATCGTGACAGTCGAAGACTTCCTTCGTCTTCTTGTTAAGGATCCACAGAAGCTGAGAAACGTAAGCATCTTCAATTCTATTTATGTGAAGGAACACCGAGAATGGCATATGTTAAAAATGTTCTTGTTTTTTGCCCTGATTTTGTAGTTGCTTGGGAGTGGAATGTCGAATAGAATGTGGGAGAACACGGTGGAGCACGCAAAGACATGCGTGTTGGGTGGGAAACTTTATGTGTTTTACACAGACCAGACTCACGCTACAGGCGTTGTCTTCAACCATATCTATGAGTTCCGAGGCCTTATTGCAAATGGACAGTTCCTATCTCTGGAGTCTCTTAACCATGACCAAAAGGTAAAGACAAGACATTTCTTTCTCTCAAAGATTTGAAAAACAGTTTTCTTTGGTTGTTAAAACTGATAATTGGTTAGCTTCACAGATTTCTGCAGACATTTTGGTGAAGATGGCTTATGAAAATTGGCATAAAGCTGTTGAATACGACGGTAAACTGTTGAATTGCTTACCAGTTGCCGAGAAGGAAATAAAGAGCTTACCGGAACCGAAAATGGCCACGGCGCATAACCATCAACAGCTGCAATGTCATCCGAATGTTATTACCTATTCGCCGGTCCCTCAACCGATAGAGTACCCTCCATTTGTGCAGCAACATTGCAGCCAGTTATTACCATCATTACCTTGCAATGTACAAGATTACAACAACAGGTCGATGGAAAGTTCAAATGTCTCAGGGTCATACAATGGAGAAGATTGGTGTCGACCAAGAGCTACAGGACAAGGTCTTGAAGACATTTTCAGTGAGGAAATTAGACTAAGGAGCTCTGAGATGCTGGAAACTGACGATATGCAGAGACTGTTGAAGACTTTTGGCATCGGTGTGAACAGTATGGGATCACAAGGCGGGTTTGGTCAGACCGATGAGTCTTGTTACGGATACAGCGTCCCGTACCAGGCTCAGGTCGATAACACGTACAGGAGAGAGCGTAATAGAGGTTCTGGAAAAGCTGTGGTGGGATGGCTTAAGCTTAAAGCTGCATTGAGATGGGGTATCTTCATACGCAAGAAAGCTGCAGAGAGGAAGCCTCAGATTGTGGAGATCGAGTGAAGTAAGACGGAGAAGAGCCTCTTTTGGGGTTTTTCTCTTTGAAGAGTTTGCGTTTCCAAGAAGGCAAGAGTTCATCTTTTGGATGAACAATCTAAGAGTAGAGGGAAAGTGGGCTTTGCTTTGTATTGCTTGTTATGCTTTATTTGTTTGCTCTCTTTATATCTCATGTTAAATTTTTGTTTTTGTCATCTTTTTTCATGATAATATATTAATAATTTATATCATTCTATAACATTTTCTTTTATTAGAAGTGAACATTATGATGACATTAGCTAATAACATTATTTCTAAATTTGTTTTTCAACCATTTTAGCTAAAAGATAAACTGAATGTCTGATCATCCATCAAATAAATTAAAATAATTTGCTATATTAAAATCTTTCCAGCTATTTTGTTAGCCAACAGCCAAACAATTTTAAAATCTAACCAAAAACATTCACCAAATTATTTTAGGATTAGGAAATGATATTTAAGCTATTATGTTAATCAAACAATTTAAATCCACCAAAACCATTCATCAATAATCATTGATTATTTTATGAATTCCCTAAACCAAGAAAAAGCGGTGGTACATCGAACCGGGATAAGAAGTGACTAAACCGGACTTGGTACAACACAAGGTTTAAACCGGACTTGGATCTCCTTCTTAACCCGGAAATTGAACTGAGAGAGTGTGGAAGAAGATTCTCTCATCAAAAATGGCGGAAGATGTTGGAGACGACGAGAGCGAATTCGACAGTGTCACTTCATCTCAGAAATCTTTCCTAAAGAGCTGCCCCTTCGCCGATCCTGAGTCTCCTCCGACGGAATTTTCCGGCGGAGTGGTAGAGACGGATTTTGAAAGCACCGAGATTCTCGGGAACCCGGTTTCGCCGACGGTTGTTCGAACTCCGGTTCTCTCGTTTCCTACTCCGACTAGCCTCGATTCTATCAACGATGAAGACGTGTTCCGTACTCCTCCTGAAAACGCATCTCTATCCTCTGCCGCCGATTCGGAACCCAGAGTTAGGGATTCGGAGATGAAACCTGTGGGAGATTCGAAATCGAAATCGAAATCTCAGTCTTCTAAATCAGAGACGACGCCTGTTTCTGCTTCACCGTCTCTTACGGCGGAAAGTGTTAGGGTTTTGAAAAAGAATCGTCTTTCTGATTCCGTGGAACCTGTTACGGAGGTGGTGTCTCTGTCTTCTCCGACGGCCGATGATGTTAGGGTTCCGGGAAAGCATTCTCCTTCTCCGACTACAATCGAAAGAACCATTGTTTTGGAAAATCAACCAATTTCTGATTCTGTGAGTAACACCGGAGATCCCAAATCTCCTTCTACTGCTAGGGTTCCGGGAAAGCATTCCGATCTCGATCCTCCTTCTCCGATTGCAATCGAAAGAACCATTGTTTTTGGAAATCAATCAAATTCTGATTCCGTGGCTGATTCAGGAGGACTTCCGAAATCTCCTTCTCCGAGAAAGCATCTGAATCTCGATTCTTCTTCTCCGTCTGCAACTGATGAAACTGCTATTCCCTTCAAAGAAGTCATCGAAGCCCTCCTTCGCAACAATGGAGAGAATCTCGATGAAAGAGATGAAAAAGTTAGCTACTTTGACATCCTTAAACAATGTGGCCTGAAATTTCCCTAAACTGATCATCAAACCCCAATCGATTGCTGTTTTTGGATACACATTCAGATTTTTTTTCTCTTTTTGTTTATATGATTATGAATACGTCGGAGAAAGTTCAGAGCTTTACTGTTTGGTTGCTTCGACTACAAGTAATGAAAAGTATTTAATACAAAAAAACAATTGATTTTCCAAACTTTTGCTACCTTTCTTTTTTTACATTGCTAAATCCTACAATGATGAATTGTCTCCTCTGATATGATCATAAATGTGTCTCTTTTGTGATCTTTGGTTTACTACCATCTTCAAATCAAGCTTTCTACTTTTTCCTGAATCTCAAGCACCGATTGTGCTTAGTTTCATTGATGCTTGGCTCGTCGTCTTCTTGTTTCGATGGCGGGTTGTTGAGAGCGAGTTTCTCCATCGCGTTTATGAACTTGCGCAGGTGCTTTATGTACTCGGGATACGTCTCCAAGTTGCAATGCCCTCCTCCTTTAACCCACAATGGATCATACTTGTCCTTTGCAAGCTCCCACAATCGCTTCCCGTGCGACATGTTCACAATCTCATCTTTTGTTCCCTGCAGTTTAAAATGATCTCTCATTGCATTGTGAGGAGGAAAAAAAAGAGTAATGTAACCTTACATGTATGACAAGAACAGGGCATGTCACATGGCGTATCCTCTCAATGTTCTGCAAAAAACAAACCCCTCTTTAGTCTCTTGAAAAGTAAATCATAGAAAAGAAGAGAGATCGAGTCAGGCTTACTTTGTATATATCGAACCAGAATGTCATTTTGACAGGATACAAGACTCTAAGGCCGGAGAGAATCGCGCTGTGGAGAACGACCCCTCTTAGTCTCTTCTTCAATCGAGACGCTAAGTACAACGTTGGTCCGCTTCCAACGGACTGACCGTACAGGATCATCTCCTCTTGCTTGAGTCCGTACTCGGTCCTCAAGCAGTTGTACACAGCCTCGATATCGTGGTACGTGTTGATCTCTGACGGCTAATTTTGTAAAAGAAGAATCAAAGGTTAAACAAAAGAGGCAAATCAATAAACAAAAAGTTGAACGAATCTCTTTCTTTTTGTTTACCTTTCCTGTTGAAGCTCCATAGCCTGAATAATCATAGCTGTTTCAATGACATATACGAAGTTGTTTCAGGTTCGTTCATCAAGAAGAAAAAAAAGAGAAAGTTTTCGGATGTTTTTGTATAATATAAAATAAACCTCATAATGTTGACACGGAGATGAGCTCGGAGCTCGATGAAGAGCTCGACCATTTGGCCGAGGTCAGCGGCATTTCCATGGGAATAGAGAAGAGTGAATCTTGCGAAAGGGTGTTTCCAAAACGTAGCGACGACTTTGTTTCCGGATTTGGTGGTAATCTGATGAACTTCCATGCTTTTTTCCGGCGTGACTCCGGTGAACATTAGCTTTCCGGTCTCTTCGTCTTTGCTCACGCCGTACGTAGCCGGTGACGGCGGGAAGAAAGCGAATTTCGCCGCCACATTTGACGTCACATTACCCATAACAGTTTTGTTAAAGACAACAAAAAAAGAAAAAAACTTTTCTGCGAGGAGAAGGAGAAAACAAAAACCTAAACCCCCAAAATCTCTCCCTCCCTCTCTCTTGCGATCTAAGAAAAGAAAAAGAAAAGGTTCAAATTTTTTGTTTTTGGTGGGTTTATGTTTAGGGGAGAGAGGAGGGGGGAAAAAATGGAAGGTGATGGTTAATATTTGATCCGATCTTGGCGGGAGAAAGAAGCTTAGCAATAACAAAGCTTTCTTTTAACAGAAGTTTTCTTTTGTAATCAGCATTACATTACTAATTTACTATGGAGATTATGACATTTTCTCACCGAAATGAAAATCTACAATGTGGAAAATTTATAGATTCTTCTAATTTCCTAGTTATATAAAGGAATTAAGGACAACCGCAAATTTAACATCCAACAAAACTACCCTCCAAAAGCTTCTTTCAAAACTCAAAAGTCTCTATTTTCCTAACAAACCCATAAAAAAAAAAGTACATAATTGGCATCGTTATGACATTTTGAGTCGCAAAAGGAAAAAAAATAAAGATAAAATAAAAACTTCATTCCACAATCAAAATTGCAAGCCGCTACGGAATTTACTTTTTAGCATATATATCATCAACCTCTCTTTTAACACGACCATCTCTCTCACACAGTCTTTCTATCTCCCTCTCTCTCTCTTTCTTTGAAGCACAAAACACTTGAAAGCCTTTTCTCTTTTAACCTCACAGGAACTTTCTCCGGTTAGCTCGGTGTCACGTTCTCAGCTGTTTCAGGGGCGTCGTCCACAATCTCTGGAGGGACAGGACTGTCACCACGCTCACTAGTCGAGCTACTGCTATTCATCACTTCGCTTTCCATTGAATTTGAAGAGACTGTTGTGACAGTATCAGCAGGAGGAGCAATAAGTGAATGCTCTTCTGAATGTTTCGGCTTGTTCAGGGCTCGACAATGAGGACAGTAGTAAGTAGTGTACAGGAAATCCTCTTTCCGGGAAAGTCCTATGTCATGAGAGAGAGACAATTGTTAAACCATGTTATTGAAGGAAAATATGTAGAGAATCTCGTGTATTAGAAGACAAAGACAAAGATAGTGGCTCGCTCACCGTTATGCATATGGCAGTTTCCGCAGATGAGTGCATATGACTGAGTTGGATCTTCTCCCACGAGGAGAGCAGCTATGCGTGAGAACCAGCTACCATCATGGCCAGCATATCCCTGAGGGTTATAATGCTCAAACGCCATCTGCTGGTTTTGCTCTGTGGCGGTGGTTCCTTCGCTCGTTCCAGAATGGTTAGACTCATTATCAGATTGATGGGATGGAGTGGCCCCGGCACTGCCACCACGTCTTGTATTTGGCTGTCTTCGATTCCTGAGCCCTTGTGAGTGTTTGACTTCCATGTCATTGCTCTTCCCTGTGGAGGGGTCAAGTTGGGATTCGTCTCCTACAAACACTTTCAAGCCTGAATCAGCACCCAACTTGGATGCCAGAATAGTTGCAGCAGCCGCCCTTGCAGCTGGGTCAGGGTCAAACCTCTGATACAAAATAGCTCAAAATTAAAAACAAGTTCTCAAGTTGCAGTACAGAAATAAACCCACAGTAACAAGCATCCATTGAGATATATCAGAGCATTTCATTTCTCTTTCAAGGTCCTGAACATATTGCAATAAGAAGTAATTCCAGAACTCACAAGTGCATGTCTCCAACTAACTTGACTTGGCACACATATCACACTATGAATTTCAACTGTAACACTTACGTTTAGATCGTTTAGATTCCTAACCGCTCTTTATCCAAAACTACAATCAAGCAATCTTTGCCTAACACATAGAGCAACTAGTTTAACAGTTAATAAAGTTACTGCAGCTTGTAAACTAGCGGAAAAGAGCCATAAAGGGTTGATCTTTATTAAGAGAGAAGAAGCTCAACAAGGATACTCCTTGTCTGTGCTCTTATGCAATAAAGTGTAATGATAACTTGCAATAGAAAAAATGATCTAATCCCACGACAAAGCTAGAGGCGATAACCTATTGCCATCAATAAGTGTTATGCGGTAACCATGTAAAGCGTGTAACCTACTAAACTAGTGCAAGCAAGAAATAACAGCAGCACACATCAAAAAATGACAAGGGACATAATCAGGAAGACCAGAAATCCAATAAAATCTGAAATGCCATTGTGTGTAACCTAATGCAAGCAAGAAAATTACTTTAGCAGACTTGTGTCTTAGTAAAATCTTACACGAATAAGATCCAGAGTGGTGAAATAATTGGTCCTCTCTTTTAACTCGTCGATCTTTCCCACCCTTTCACCTTGAAGCTTCTCCAAGGTTTTTTGATCTCTCCGGTCACCTAAACCAAACCATTTCACAAAGAAAGACGCGATTAAGACACCAAACCTAAGACAAAAATCCCAAACATTTCACATGAAAATGAGCACATAAAAGAGAAGGAAAACGGCAAGACTCACACATCCTCGTGAAGCTAACGAGTGAAGAATACGCAAGAGAAGCAAGAGCAGGTAAAAGAAACATTGGCAAGATCCTGAAACTCCTCAGTTTCCAATCCAGATCCTCTTCTCTGGTTGTCATAATCGCATAACTCACTGCAATGATCTGAAAGCAGAAAGACAAAACTTCTACATATCATATCATCAAAACTAAAAACATCGACCTTTTTTATTCATCTGAGAACTTTCCTAATAACATAAGCAACAAAAGAAAGAAACTTTTTTTTTTTCAGAACTGACCTCAAAGAAGACAGAGAAAGCGATGAGATTTCTAATGAGCTTCCTCCTTGTAATCGATCTGCGCTGCATCCTGGATCGAACAGTCGCTTCTTCCTTTGAGATGCCTTTAAGCCTCTCCTCGAAATCGTCTCCTTTAACCCTAAATATCACATTCCACATACGCGATAACAAACCCTTGCGCGCCTTCTTCTTCTTCTCGCCGCCGGCAGAGGCCGAGGGTACAGCGGCGGAATCATTCTTCTCGCCGCTCTTGACCACCGCTCCTTCGTGCTCCTTCTCTCCCACCGCCGCCATTTCCCAAATGCTCCGATAAACTCTACACTGCCACTTGAAAATCAAACTAGAGAATTCGTTCCTCACAAAACCGAAATTCTTCCCTCGGGAATCGAAGAATCACCCACTTGCCCGATTTCTCCTGATCTGGAATTATCCGGAGGAGGAGACTTGGAATATCGTGAAGAAAGGGGCTAAGTAAATACGATGCGTCGCTCTCTGCGAAAGTTTTTTCTTCCCCTTCGAGAGGAAGCAAACAGGAAAAACTTGATAATCTCAAACTTTAGGGATAATTAATTAACTGATTGGGGTTTATTGGACCGCCTAAAACATACTCCTTCCGTTCCGTATTGTTGTTGTTTTAACCTAATTCACGCATATTAAAAAACTCATTTAATTACAAAAAATAAGTATAATCATCTTTTAAATAAAGAAAATAATCACTTTTTGGAAAAAGAATACTTGAAAAAAGTTTTTATCCAGATTCCAATACTACTTTATTAACTTTACATAAAAAGTGTAAAAAAACAAATAAATTAAAACAAAAATAAATCTCTAATTTTAATTTTTTTTATATTACGTAGTTTAGTTAAAACTTCAGATTAATATTGGGAAAACGGTCAAAAACATCAAAAAAACGAAAAATACAAATAAAATAATATCTTAATAATGTTATTGAATTAACAATTTAAATATATATACAAGTTTAAAATTTTAATAAATCTTTTCATAAACTTCATAAATCCTCAAGAAAAAAATTCGTGGTCCAAAAAAAAATCTCTAAACAAATTATAATATTATATGACGATGTTCTGTCATATCCAGAAGTGTGTTTGTGAACTATAATCGATTCTTTCTTATCGTTATGAAGTATTCGGTTCTAGATTTTGAGAGGGTTTCTCTTAGAGTTTCAAGAAGATGTTACCGTTCGATGGGTCATGGACGACAACGGTGAATCTTGGTCATGGGTGATAACGGTAAATCTAGTTCATGAGTTTTTAGAAGAGTAAAATTTGCAAGTTTGGAGCTAATACCATTGTTTGAGTTTAAGTTGATTTTTTTTTATTTAATTGTGACTTTTGTTTTCAGAATTTTTTTGTTTTTCGCCGATTTTGTCTTTAGGAATATCTGTTTTGTCTCCGGTGATATCCAGTTGTTCCGCCGGCTTAACTTCTCTCTCGTTTGGACTATTATATAATTAATCTTTTTAATTTCAATAAAATTCTAGATGAAAAAAAACAAATTTTATAATATTTTTAATTAAGATAGTAAAAAAATCAGATATTATTACTACAATGTGGACTAGCTGGAACAGAGGAAGGACAAAATTAAATAATTTTTCCCCCTAACTTTTTCATAATTTTCTGTGTGATGAGCCAAACAAAAAAAGTTTACCACTAAAAGTGAAAAAAATCAATACGTGTTTAGGTGTATCCATCCACTTCCTATATTGAATCATTCAAGACGTGTTTAATTTAGTTGTAGTATCCATCGACTTCCTTACCTAATCTAGTCATTATTGCACGCGTATTCTCTTGCCACAATTCCGGAAAAAAAAATCATATTTAATTTTGCTATAAACCCGACAGAACAACACAACACGTTATCAGCAATCAAATATATCATTTTCTCTGTATACCCAATGAAAAGCTATATATACTGTGTTGTATTGTATGTGCAACAAATTCTCTATAACATTTTTGATTTGATTCTACTAAAGGCCAATCCAGTATGAACTTCCATTGGTGTTATGAATCGGTGAGGGTGTAGGCAAAGACACAGACCATTCGTACCAAACCTGCTCACCAAATGCATACAACAAACACATAAGTGTGTGAATGTTGTTGACTCGACTCAATTTTTGCTCTCTTTTATTTTTTTTACTATTTACCTTTGTGGAATCGCTACATCTCCAGAAATGTGCTTCGATTGGTGTATTAGTGTGAGCAACAACAGGCTTCATCAATGGGAAGAAGATTGGAAACCTGCAAATATATAAACATGGAAAAATCAGAGTCAAGTGTCTTAAGATAAAATATGAATGCCACAAGAACAAAGATTATATTTTACCAGCCGTTCATGTTTGGTGTTGCTGTTGAAGGCTCAATGCTAATATGCACATCATCATACAGGATAGCTTCAAAGTAGCCAGCAAATCCTAGTCACAAAAGTCATTTCACCAGCATCAGATTTGGTTTCGTGTTAGAGAAAGAGAGAGATGCTACTAACAAAAAAATCATACCATGAACCAAAGCAGAACCCGTGTCACTTGGTATTTTGAAAAGCAGCTTCTTGTAACATTGGTTGTTGGGTTTTCTTGAGAAGTTTGGATGCGTAAATGTGAAAACCTATCAACAACAATGACTAAATTTCAGCAGTGTTTTGGATTCGTTTGCTCATGACATCACTTTTAGCTAACACAAGAAAGAACAAAAAAATAAAGAAGAGGCTCACAGGTTGACAAGGAGCAAGTCTAGCTACACTGTGCAGTTTAACAGAATAAGCAGTTGCGAAGTAGGAAAGGTTGTTACGAGACTTAACCTGCAAGATAGATGACAAAACTTTAGCTGGTATAAAGTTTATATATAGCCGCGTGATTGAAAGCAGGAATCAGATGAAAACCCACGTCATTGTAAAGTTTTGAAGTTGTAATTGGCTGTAAGAAACTTGTATACCTGAAAGAATAGATCTAATGTAATCATCTCTGACATATTTCAGTAGGAGTAGAGATTCTTCTTATTGTGATTTAACTGAGTGAGAACAGACATACGAGAATGGTATCGAAATCCCGTTTGGCTTCAGAAACCTTTCTGCTCCATCAAGGCACTCAGGAGAGAGTTCATTATCTCCAAAAGAACCCAGCAATTCACTTACCTACAGAGAGAGAGAGAGAGGTGTCAAGTGAGAATGATTCAAATGTGTCGAGTATACCTTAAAACTAGCCACCAAAACCTGTAATTACTGACCAATATATCAGCTCTCTCAGGAGCATTCCAGAAACGCATGTCACAGGATACTACGGTAACAGTGCCTTCCCATCCTCTTGTTTTTACCAAATCCTATCAGAGAGGATAGCACCAAGATAAGAAATGATTCAAAACTGTTGTAGCTTCAGAAATGAATCAGCATCACTAAATTGATTCAGTTTCTGACAACTCACATGGAGTGTTACGACAGCATTGGGATTCTTTTCCACGGCATAAACTTTCAACTTCCGACCGGATTCTTCAGCTGCCTGGAAAGAGAAAGAAAAATGTATAAAAGAACTACTTCTGACCAGCACGATATTGCATCAGAACTCACCTGCAATGATGCCCTGACAAGGGGTCCTCTTCCTGCTCCCACAACCATCAAGACCTATACAATCCACAATTTAATACTATCAGAGTATATTATCAGTGAAATGCCCCTTTGTGAGTGATAAAACTAAAACAGTAACAGATGACTTACAATAGTTAACTCAGACGCTTTCTCATCAGAGACCATGTCCTCTAAGGCTTTAGCAATTGCCCTTTGATACTAGCAAAACAAAGATTACTTAAGGCTAAGACGCTGATGAATAATGGTATGGTATTAGATTGTCCTAACATTACACATTCATTAGTCTTTCAACTATTTCCTTTCAGTTGAAATTTCATTAAAAGAGGCATACTTGGATGTATTTAACTGAGTCTCTCTCAATCATCTCGTAGTTGTGGGCTTCTAGATTATCCTTCAGTGGCTGCATTTACAAAGCAGACGGAAAATGATAAAGAAAAACAGAAAGGGAGTGGTTACCAATACGAATTACAGTGAAACCACTTATAAAGAAGAGCTAACCTGCAAGGGTGTGCACAGACAATCTCTGTGGCTAAACTCTATGCGTTCTTATTCAGAGAGTGGTTCCATAATGTGGAACAGATTACTAATATAGTCCAAATACGCTTATGTGGGTGCGTCTGCGTACCTGAGAGCCCAAATGAATAACACTTATTCACAAGTATACTACGAGAAACAGTCACAAAGGATAACAGCTGACCATCAGCGCCCACAGAAACTAGAGAAAATTTACCCTCAGTGATATTAACAGAATTATGCAGAGGTCTTCCGGAAATTATAACCTGCATAAGCAAGATTGATGATTATGAATTTTAGGAAAAGTGAAATGGAAATCTGTTTCTGATAATTTTCGAGATTGTAAGGAAAACCCAAAACAGAAATTTTTGTTCTAAAACAAAAGTGATAAATAATCTGAACGAGTCAAACTCTTGGCAGATATAATATTACCTGAACAGAATGATGAAAAAATCTTGTTATTAGGTCTCCGTAACTCTTTAACAAGTATGCAAGACCGTGAGCATTTGGTAAGAAACACTGGCAATGGAATTAGAAGCATAGTTAAGAATCGGAGGATTGATAAGTAGTGATGCTGAAATTTTTATGCTTCGTCTGTTATTACTTCAGTGCTTATAATGGCTGCTTTCACTGACTCTCCAAGCCATCACCCTAGTGAATTATTAGATGGTAGCACACTCCTAGAGAAAGGAAAAAATGTTATGTCTGCTAAAGGAAAGAAAAAGAATAGTGAGATCAATGGTTATCTCTGGACTCACCCAACATCAAGAGCAACAGACAGCTTACTGTCATGGTCACAAAGAAGACGAAACGAATTCCATAGCTCCCACGAATCTTTCTGCATAGTGCATATATAGAATAGAAGAGTGATAAGACAAAATACATTCACTTGTCTTTATCACCAAAATGATCTTTAAGAAACTAAAAAGGGCACAAAGAAGTAATCTTACTGGATATTCTGAATTAGAAGCCATCAGGGTACCATGAGACTTCCTCAGCGGGATCCTAAGCCATAACTTCATAGCAGAAAGAGATTGAAGCAAGAATAAAGAAACCAATATTAGAGATTGAGATTAAAAAGAGGTTCTTGTAAAAAGAAAGAAGGAAGAGCACCTCCATTACAGACTTCCCCTGTAAGATCTGGTTCACACATCTAGCGTAATTGGCGCATGAAGTCCCTTTAGGAGTAGGAAGAAGGCATGCCTGCAACATATCTTGCTTCAGTGTGGTTTCTTCCTCGATTAAACGCTTTAAAATCCACCAAGAGTGATGATTCATAAGCAGACCCTCAAGGAGAGATGTTTAGCCCAGGCTATTTCTTGCTTCAGTGCGGTTTCTGAATCCAAACGAAGGGTCTCATCTTCGGAATCTAAATCAATCCATTTACTAATTTTACCTAGAACGGACGAAATCGATTAGATTCCCAGTAATTGATCTTTCTCACACGAATTAGATTCCCAGTAATTGATCTTTCTCACACGAAAACACGAAAAAGAAAAGCGCAAGAGAAGATCCATTACCAATCACAAAAAGTCTCCAATTTAAAGGGGAGACGACTAAGTCAGAGCCAGCGAAAGGAAGAAGATGAGAATCCGAATCGCCTTCATCTACCAAGCTAGGCCTATACGAAGGGTTCATCTACGCGATAACGAGGAAAACGCCATTAATGTACGGAATGTGAGATATCGGAGAAAGAAAAAGGGGTAAAGAGAGTAAGATACCAAAGGAGCGACGACGAAATCGAAACGGCCATTGTCGATGTTGGAAGAAAGAAGAGAAGGAACATCGTCGGAGAAATCTGTTTCCAAGCCGCAGAACTTGGAATAGCTCTTCTCCCATCGATCTCTCTCCCCCAACGGCATTTTCTCACACTTCTTCTCTCTTCTCTCTTCTCTCTTCTCTATTCTCTTCTCTCTCTCTGAAGCAAATCGGAAATAGAAGCTTTGTTTGATCGGCGACGAAGCTTCTTTGGGTTTTTGCAATGTTTAATTTTTATAGTCCGTTTTCAGATATTTTAATTAAACTAGGCCCATATTCTTCAGTCCGATTTTGGTCTAGCGTGTATCGGTATAACCGAATCAAACCGACCGTTACAACAAACTTAGCTTACAGCAGCTAATCTGCTAACAAAGATGTGAATATTACTAGACTAGCTTTTATTGTTTACTAGGTGGTTGATCCGTATACACTTACGAGTATGAAATTTTGAATAATAATAAGCTAATTATAATGTTTAATAATAAAGTTTATCGTTTATAATAAATAGGTTGATTAATTCGCACAGTCGAATAGTATATAAACGTAAATTAATTTTGCATGATTGGTGAAATTTAAGATTGTTGGTTTTTTAAATTATATGTATGAAGGGAATAATATGTATAAAATAATATTTGATTGTTATATTAAAAATTAAGATTTGTCTATTTCTAACTTTGGTTTTTATGTTAATATAGAATATAAATAATAAATAACAATATATAAAAAAACTTGATTCCTAAAAGAATGTTTTAGGATGTTGGAGAAATTATATGAATGAAGAAATTAATAAGTATAAGATAATATTTTGAAAGTTTTCAAAGAAAAAACATAAAACAAAAAAAATGATTCTTTTTAGTTTGGACATAAAAAAACTTTACTGTGGAAATTGGTTTATTAACCTGTTGTGTTTCGAATTTTAAAACGGATCTTAATAAATATCATAACGATTTTTAGTTTACAATTCGGATTTATCTGCGAATTTCTCAAAGCCTAACGTTTGTCTTATTGATTTAAAATCCGTTTTCAACAAGCTTTCCAACCGTTTTTCTTAAGTATTTTCGTTAGTCACTTTATTACTTACTTAGCTTGATTCGATTATGAGAATTTGATGCGCAACAATAAGTCTCTAGAGGATACGAATAACCCTTTTATAGTATAACTGTAATTGTGTGCACTTGCAGGGATATTTCTAGGGTAAAATTAGAGCTATCAAGTTTTTGGCACCGTTGCTGAAGACTTAATTGTTGCCTACTTATTTTTAGTTGTAGAACTTCTTCTAAGTCTTTATTTTTATTTTTGTTACTTACACGCTCTATCTCTTACTCTTGTGTTTCAAGTGTATGCCTAATCGCAGAATCTAAAGCAACAAAGACCAGGAGCTAGTCAAACTCAGTAATCAAGCGCTAGCACATTTAGGGTGTAAGCAAAAAAAAGCCAACCAAAATGGTTAATCTGGTAGTGCTTATTCGGAATAAAGCTGGTTTGTTGTTTGATGAAGTGGGGGACAGGCGCAATGCACAGGGTCAGAAGCTTGATGTTGATGGGAATGCCATTATAGAGCAGCCTGAGCGTCGGGATAAGATCATCAATCACGAGCAGCGCCAACCCGAGGGGAATGAAGTAGGCATAACACTCGTTGATTACAACAGACCTGATCAATTCTATGCCAACAGACCTCATGCTTTTGAGAGACACGATTTCAGATTTAGCCTCAGTACTACACTCTCGTGGGACAACACAAATTTCATGGACTCTACAATGAACATTCCATGGATCATATCGAGAAGGCTGAAGATTTGGTTGGTGGCATCAAAGCCAATGGAGTCAGCAATGACTACTTGTTCTGTAAGCTTTAACTTTCCCATATTCACTTGCATGAGAAGCAGCTACCTGGTTGAAACAACTCCCTCCAGGTTCGCTGACTACATGGGAAGCAACAAAGAATGCATTCCTAAACCATTTTTATGATGATGCCAGATCTGAAGAGCTCAGAACCAGAATATCTACCTTCTCTCAAGATCCTTTGGAGTCTTTCAATGCAGCTTGGATTTGTTTCCAGTCATATCAAAGAGACTGTCCACATCATAGGTTCAGTGCAACTCAGCTACTTAGGACTTTATTCAGAGGGAGAGCTCCCTTGCGGGCAATCATGTACTCTTATCCTAGAAGCTATATAACTCTCCTCCAGTTGGCTCGTACTCCTACGAGATGCGCGGTCAGTCAGGGTATTTTCCAATTATGCATGCAACAAGTGAGATCAAGGGGGCATGTCCTCTCTATCATAGCCTAGTCCAACGTGTGAATGGTTGGAAAAGCCATCCTCGAGGCAATTCCATCCAACGATCCCTTTTGGTATGAAACAAAAACTGTCATTTGTGTTTTTACAGAAAATAAAGATCTTTTAGAGTTCGACCCCCTGCCTAGTCTCCGACGACACATGAAATCGGGAGAAATTGTTGGGATCAATATTATTGTGACTAATCTCGGAATGCCACATAAATATAGGGATCTCCCAAACAGTTCGCCTACCTACCAGCCTCCTCGTAGGCATCATGACTGATTGGACCGGCACCGAAGGTAAAGGAAAGACCCAACAGTATGAGGCTTCACGGGTCCCAGAAAAAGCGACTATCGAAATTAGCGGAACCAATAGGGAGAGAGGCTGGAAGTGTATATAGAAAGAAATAAGGAGAAGAAAGAGAAGGCCGAACGAGGGGAGGGGCCGGAGAGGATGCTGGGGGAGACAAGCTGAGGAAAAAGACGCCGATCATCCAACAACGCCACCGACCCATCAATCGAGCATCACCACAGATGAATCATGCCTATGGGTTCCGGATCCGGCCACCCATTCCCGACTCCACCCCGGGAAAACTCCGTCCCAGGTTAGTAAACCTTCACCGTGTATATAGACTGACGTGAAAGCCTTTAACCCCCTCTCACGATCGATAAAAGATTATTTGTTTTCCCGATAGATAGTCGGATAGGCATCACGATTCACGGATGTGATATCTCACTCATCCACCTCAAATAAGCTCTCTTGAGTACTTGTTCCCAGTAGTGCATGTCCTGACTTGGTCGTTAGAGAATCTTTGGAAGGTAAACTCTTTTCATTCCTCTCGAGGGTTGCCTCACCCATTTGTTAAGTGATCGCAGGTCCTGGAGATTTGTCATGACGGAACGCTCAAGCACTACTCATCCTCCTAGAGTATATACCCAGAGCACGAGGTTCGGCCATCCCGATGATCACACACTCCCTATTTGTATCACGCAAAATACTTCTCAACACAATCATATTTATATTTATTTACATTATTTAAACATGAAAACTCAACGAGAAAAAAACAAAAAATATATATATTTAAATTAAACGTTCCAAATAGAAATTTGTTTTTAAAAAAAAATACAAAAAAAAAAATATATATTAAAAAAATTAGGAAAACTTTGATTTATTAGTTTAAAAAATGAGATTCTGTTACCATAAAATAATTAGGAAAACTTATCTTTTTGGTATGTGATCTGTCAAATAAAAATATACAGCTTATTTTTCCAAATTAAATTCTAATACATATCTTCTAATAAATTCATTTTTATCTATGTTACTAACATTTGACTAACTTCCTTAACTAGTATGAAAACTACACTATAAAATTTAAAAGTGAGGAATCAAAACAAAAATCAGGAAGAAATTAAGAGAGAAAGGAGAGAGACTGAGGGAAAAAAAAAGAGAGTTACGATGAAAGTGTTGATAGGTGGTATTATGATATTAATCATAACTCTTAAGCTTATTTTTAATGACTGTCCCAGGAGGTCCAAATCCTATACGTAATCCTTCTCATCCTGCTTTAGTAAAACATTTATTTGAAGTGAAGAGATTGGTCCCCGGAGGTCCCAATCCTCTACATAATTATTTTCCTCCTCCTCATCTCCCTTATCATTTACTAAAATATCATCATTGATCCTACTTTGTATGAAGACTAGTCTCAATTACTCTATTAGTGTTTTACACAATTAAGAATATTTTTTGTTTTAATAAAATTATTATTTCTAATTAGCCACTAACATATATTGTTATTTTTTTCTCTTAATAAATTGCAATGTCCAAAAACTAAAAGTTAAACGAACGGTCTAATGCTTAGAATGTCCTATTGATACACTCAGGTTTTAACCCAAAAAAAAAATTGCAAATGCACGGACAACCACAGTAGTATAGATGGAATCAAATCAACAAGTTTCAAGGTTACACAATGATATGGTTGTTGGTTGTAATGCAAAACGTAAATAGCAATTAAAACGGTTAAAAATCAATTAAAACAAGTGTTAGGTTAAGGGCAATTCACATGAATTCATAAATCATGAACCATATACTTATTCAAGAAATGGATTATGAACTGTTCTAAAACTCAAAATACAGATGTATAATCAATTTACTGTCGTGGTATCAATCACTTTATCTAGCAACCTAAGATTCTAAATTGTCGTTTGAAATTAGCGAGCAGATTCGATTTGTTCACAAAAACGCATTAACATCAACTTTCGTTGGCTAAGGACGTTTTGCTCATCTATGTTCTTTCAGGTTTAAACAAACACTTATGATGCGTTAAACAACCTAAGATCAGAAACTAGGTAGCTAGTCAATTTTCAGCATTTAGATCAACAATAGATGAAGAAATCTTAATATAATTTTCTATTCTATGTCTAATTCAATGGTTCATATATTCTCTTGAAATCCTAAACCTAACTATGAAACTACTCAGTAACGGATGCAGAGAACAAGCAATGATATGAAGAGAAATTCATAATCAATAAATAAGAAATCCAAAGGGGTTCAGAAATATTCTCCAGAGATGCAGAGATTCGTCTCCTCGAGCTTACAAAGCACAAAACCAAAAAGTATGAATAGAATAGAAAGCGTTGCCTAAAAATGGCTAAAAATAAGTATATATACGTCTAATCACAGTCGAAATCCCTTCCAAAACCGAGTCAAAATAGGAAAACTCGAAATTTTCTTTTTCTGCTTTAATGAACGGGTCGATTTGGACAGTGTTCGCGAAAACTAGCATATAACTTTAGATCGCACCGTTGTATCGACTTCAAACCACTTCCGAATGAAATGCAACTCAAAGATCTAGTTTGTGTCCAAAATCCAGCTCGATCCATCGACGGGAAGTACCTCAACGAATACCAAACTTCAGACTTCTTTACATAGTTATGCATCTCCATTCCATATGTTTGTTTTCACCTATAATGACTCTTTTTATTTCAAAGCGAGCTAAAACCTGAATAGATTCGATAAAAGAGTAAAAGACTCTAAAAATACACTTTGACTCAAAAATTGTTGAAATTGGGTTGAAAAGCCTTAAAAACGCAATACATCACTCATCATATCTAGATAACTTTTAGACGGTTAATACGTTTGATACAAGAGTATATCAAATTTAGTATATATATATATACCACATAAAATATTATATTTTATAAATAATAAAAATTAATATTTTAAATCTTAAAAATAGATTCACCACAAGATCTTTCATATATTTTCTTCTTACTTACTATTCAAAAAATCACTTCTCAGTAAGTCATATCCCTTTATTGCTCAAGTTCAATCACACTTAGCACTAGTATTATGTCGACATGAGTTATAAAAAAAAGAGGGTATTTTTGGTGATGTGTAACCAAATCTATTATTTTCAGCCCTCCACTCACATGACTCCACTTTTGTATATGTTCAGTGTAACGCTCCAACAACTATAACATCAAAACACGTTTTAAAGTGTTTTTGATGCAGCATAAGTGATTTTCAGAGACTCACTCAGATCCGCAATTGAGAGATCGAGAGCCTTGAAGCTTTGAAAAATAGAAACCTAGAGGTAAGTGTTCGTTACGTTGATTTACGGTTGGGTGAGATCATTAGGGTGGAAGATGTTAGACTTGGAATTATGATGGAGAGGCGGAAGCAATAAACGAATACACACGAGATATCCAAAGGATTCGTGTGTAATCGGGTTTGAAATAAACATAGAAGATCTACGTTTAAATTGATAGAGGTTGTAAATACTCTTCCCCGTGCTTATGAAAGTGATATGAACCTTTGTTCACGTAGGAGATAGATAGAAGATTTAGGCTAAGCTTCCTCTTAACCCTAGTCTTTCTTAGAGATTAAGGTTAATTCTTGGAAGTTGTTCTCCTCATTTAATCATAAAAGACTCTTATATAGGCCACGACAACTTTAAATCAAAAACTAGATGCAAAAAGGAAAACACTCTAAAACCTAATTAATAAAAGAAAACACCAAAACCCATTAATTAAAAACGCCCTAACCATAATCTAAACACCCTAACCATAGTCACGTATCATTACTCCCCTCCTCGACTCGGAGCTTGTCCTCAAGCTCCAACTCCGAGTATGCCTTTGGCAGCTTCTCCGCGTCCTTCTACAAGTCTTACTAGTCGTCTTCTCTTTGCAGACCTTTAGCAAGTCATGTATTTGTGACTTTGACTTCCGCCTTTTGTGTTTAAAAGTCAGCTGCTTTGACTGCATCTTTTCCTTTCTTTTTATTTTCCAAAGAAACATGTTGTCCACCAGCTTACTCAAAATCACCAACGAGGCATCATTGAACAGATCGTTCCGTTCGTTACCGATTATAGAAGCGCTAGACAAAACTACATTCATGGCTTTTCGATGTATTTTTCTCTCCATATGCGAGGTCGTTCCTTTGCTTCCCCTGATCCCACTGAAAACCTCGACTTCAGAAAGTTCTCCAGTTGGGAAATGGATCAAAGGCCCTCGTTGGGAGTAGATCCCTGCAGATTTTCCCATTGAAGGTCCACGTTCAATGCCATGGGCTGAAGCGAGTGCTTCGAGAGAAACTTTTTGACTCACCTACGCTTCCTGAAGTGATTCGTTTTTTCCGGTAAGGGTTTGTATCTTCTCTCCGAGGTTATCTAACCGCTCCATTATGAGAGCGAGCTGCGCTGCGATGGTGGTAGTGTCCGTCATCGAATCGTTTGTCTCTGATACCAAATTGATATGAACCTTTGTTCATGTAGGAGATAGATAGAAGATTTAGGCTAAGCTTCCTCTTAACCCTAGTCTCTCTTGGAGATTAAGGTTAATTCTTGGAAGTTGTTCTCCTCATTAATCATAAAAGACCCTTAGGCCACGACAACTTTAAATCAAAACTAAATGCAAAAAGGAAAACACTCTAAAACCTAATTAATAAAAGAAAACACCAAAACCCATTAATTAAAAACGCCCTAACCATAATCTAAACACCCTAACCATAGTCACGTATCATTACTCCCCTCCTCGACTCGGAGCTTGTCCTCAAGCTCCAACTCCGAGTATGCCTTTGGCAGCTTCTCCGCGTCCTTCTACAAGTCTTACTAGTCGTCTTCTCTTTGCAGACCTTTAGCAAGTCATGTATTTGTGACTTTGACTTCCGCCTTTTGTGTTTAAAAGTCAGCTGCTTTGACTGCATCTTTTCCTTTCTTTTTATTTTCCAAAGAAACATGTTGTCCACCAGCTTACTCAAAATCACCAACGAGGCATCATTGAACAGATCGTTCCGTTCGTTACCGATTATAGAAGCGCTAGACAAAACTACATTCATGGCTTTTCGATGTATTTTTCTCTCCATATGCGAGGTCGTTCCTTTGCTTCCCCTGATCCCACTGAAAACCTCGACTTCAGAAAGTTCTCCAGTTGGGAAATGGATCAAAGGCCCTCGTTGGGAGTAGATCCCTGCAGATTTTCCCATTGAAGGTCCACGTTCAATGCCATGGGCTGAAGCGAGTGCTTCGAGAGAAACTTTTTGACTCACCTACGCTTCCTGAAGTGATTCGTTTTTTCCGGTAAGGGTTTGTATCTTCTCTCCGAGGTTATCTAACCGCTCCATTATGAGAGCGAGCTGCGCTGCGATGGTGGTAGTGTCCGTCATCGAATCGTTTGTCTCTGATACCAAATTGATATGAACCTTTGTTCATGTAGGAGATAGATAGAAGATTTAGGCTAAGCTTCCTCTTAACCCTAGTCTCTCTTGGAGATTAAGGTTAATTCTTGGAAGTTGTTCTCCTCATTAATCATAAAAGACCCTTAGGCCACGACAACTTTAAATCAAAACTAAATGCAAAAAGGAAAACACTCTAAAACCTAATTAATAAAAGAAAACACCAAAACCCATTAATTAAAAACGCCCTAACCATAATCTAAACACCCTAACCATAGTCACGTATCAGAAAGTTCATTAGAGGTTGGTGATAGCAGGATTTTTCCACTTTCAATTAATCCCTACTACTCATATCATTGTAGCACTTAGGATATCGAATCCACAGGGAACTAGAGATCTAAGACACTAGGAATGCACAAAATTCCTTAAGCTAAGCAAATAGAAAAGACTTGGTTTTAAACTAACAACATAAGTGAAATGAAAAGCAAACAACCAAACTCAAAAGGTAACTAACAACTTAAGCAATTGAAAATAAGCAACTAAAACAAGACAAAAAACTAATCAATACACTAAACTAGATTAACAATACAAAAATCGAATCAAGGGATGAGGCTATGGACTTTGGGTGATCTTAGAGCTAACTTATGATGTTCAAACAATGACATAAATGCTAATCCTTAGATTTAGAACTTTAATAAGACTAATCCACTCTCATGGCACTAATCCCTTTGCTAATTATCTAATCAAGAACAAACTTTCGTTTGTGAAAAGATAATCAACAAGCATTAAGATTCAGTTCTAATCTACCAATAAACACCCTAGACAATCACTCTCATGAGCTAGGCATGCAAATCTCTTGATTTAGTTGGTTAGAAAATTTTATCAAACACCTTTTGGGTGAGAAATTTCCTAAGATCTAAATCACTTTTCTCAAAGCTAATCTAGCATTAAGATCACTAAACAAGAAAGGATCTAAACATTATAATCTCTAAACATCAAAGATTAACTCTCTAATCACCCTAATCTACCTCATCCAAAGATTCTAAAAAAGACTACTCACAACTCATGATCAAACCGATTAAAACTTGTAAAAACTTGATAATAAGCATTAGAAAGAGTAAAGGGGAGAGATTAGAGAAGAAGAACTCTTGAATTGAAGTTTTTGATCCAAAGGTCTTGCAAATAAAATCACCCAATACAGAGAGAGTTTCTGGAAAAGTTTAGAAATAAAAGTCAACTAGATAATGATGATCAACAGTATTTTTCGTCTTAAGTAAACAGAAACGCGGGTTCAATATCGGTGTGATCACACCGATACGTCTGACCGATATGAGTATCGGTGTGATCACACCGATACATCACACCGATACAACTTCATTTTTGTCCTTCGCGAGTTTTGTTGCATGTTTTCCTTCTGTTCTTCACCTTCTTGGCTTTCTTGCTCATTCATCATCCTCCACATAGCTTCCTCTAGCTCTAGAATACCTGAGAAACACTTCAAATGCAACACATATACAATGATCTAAGCTAAGACTCACTAAACTCTAAAATGAGCCTAAAACTATCTAATGAATGCATGTATGGATGCAAAACTATCCTATATGAGTGTTAAAAAACATGCTAAAATGAGAGACTATCAACTCCCCCAAACTTGCATTTTGCTTGCCCTCAAGCAAACAATTAACACAAATAAGAGAGAGGAGTGTGAAAATGGGAGCTCAAATCCAAAAATGCCAACTAAAGAGATCAAGTCATTGTCCAAGTTTACAATTCTAGGATGCAAGCCGAGTTTCCTCTGATTTAAAAACTTTAGCCACATTTATCACAAACATGAATTGAATTCAAATCTAGCCTACACAAGCCTTCCTATCCTTCATTCCTTTTACATTCATTTAATTTGTAACCATGGATCATGCTTTGAAATGCCAAGAGAACTCATTTGGTTATGGGATAAGGTCTTGAGATAAAAATGATCTCAAAGCAATGGTTTGTTTCAAGTTCAAGAGGGAGCTCTCAATGAAAAGAATCAGCCTATAGCAAAATGCTAAGAGTAAAAACCAATAAATGCATACAAGGATGACTTTCATCTACCCAAGTGTCTAAAGATTTCTATACTAGTCTATGCCCAAAGATCAACCACTTAAGCTACCCTTTTACAAAGGTTTTTGTTGCCTTTAAAACTTACACATTGATTCACCTTCCTTGTTGAACTTGGGAGTTTGGCTTCTTTTTAATGGCACTCGTGTTGTATGTGATGTTTCTTTGTGTCACCTCTTTGGATGCTTGCTGGCCGGATTTTATTCTTGTTGTATGGCCCTTTTTTTTTTTGTTGTTGAGAACACCTTTTTCTTCTTTTATTTAAAGATTTCTTTGTTGCCACCATCTCATCATTTGTCTCCTCATTTCATCTCCTTGTAACACACTCTTTGTTTCTTTTTCTTCTCCAAATGATATCAACTTTTAAAAAGAAGAATTTCTTCCTAGTCTACCCATCAAACACCCTAGCCTATTACTAGCTTAAAATGCAAGCTAGTGTCTACATGAAAGCTTCTCCTTGTCGGCCTAAACTCAACACTTTTTGCCTAGGTGATTCGAAAATAGGCCTCACAATCACACACAAGATTTTGGCTTGAAAGAAGGTTCGGTTATGGGTGTGATAACTATTTGGGATAACAAGAGAGTGGTAAAAATGGAGAAAATATCCCAAATATGTATGTGGTATCCATGAGTTTGACTTGGCAAAACAATGCATGATAATTAGAGTCAGTTTTAGTGGTTCTAATAGATAGGTATGAAATCAATTCAAAGCAAGTTTCAACTAAAACTGAATGCCAAGACATGAATTCCAAATGTGGTGCGGTCTTAACACAAAACTTTCTCGAATGCATCAGACAGTTGTGAACGTGGGCAATGACTTGATATCTAAAATTAACACTTTTTTTTTTTTTTTTCAAAGGAAATTTCATCATTGCTCCCTATGCAATATGAATGCAATCCTATATGAAATGCAACTAGACACAATCCTTAAATGCAAATGCAATGTCTAAATGTTAAAAACAAAATATTTTATTTTATTTTATTTTAATTTTTTTTTTTTTTTTTTTTTTTTTTTAGATGAAACACAAATGCATGAAACACAAATGTCTAACACAAGGTAATAAATCTCACAACCTCTCCCCCAAACTTAAATTACACAGTCTCATGTGTAATAAAAGTTCAAGAGAGACCTCAATCCAAAAGACAAAAACAAATAAGAGTAAATAAAAAAAACTAAATGATATATATAATGAGGTTTGAAGTGTTACTTCTAGGTCTGTGAAGATGAGGAAGGTGATCCGATAGATGCGGATTCGTCGGTGGAGGATGTCTGTGGAGGTGAGTGACTCGGTTTTCTCTTCCTTGGTTGCTCCACATGTGCAGATGAGGATGAGCATGAAATTTTTGCCTTGAGGTTCTTGTACTTCTTCATCAGCTTTTTGTACCCCTTTAGCAATTTGTCGATGGTGTTATCCTGGTGCTTGCTCCATTGCTGAAGCTGGTCAATGCGGTCGTGAGCCGCCCGCAATGCTGGGCTTGATATTGTCCCACCATAGGAGGAGAAATGGTACCTCTCGGTGCCTTGCCTCAGGTCCGGCTGCTCTTGCTCTTCTCCTCCTTCCTCAGGTTCTAAGACCGGGTCAAGTGAAAACATGTTCTTCTTGGTGATAGTCACTAGATGCCTCTGACTTGCCGTGTTATAGAGCTGCGTGGGCGATGGCAGAAACTCGAAGCTCCTCTGAGTCTGCAATGAGGTGACGTCTTGCTGTGGAAGAAGTATATTGGCTTCTCTTGCTTGGGTAATCGAGAACTTGTATGCGAACAAGTTACCACTCTTTCCTGCCAAGAAATGAGTCTTGCTGAGGTAGAAAAGGTCCATCCACTGTGGCTCTAAACCGTCTTCACCCAACGGATGCCCAACTGCCTCGAGTATCGGTGTAATCAGCCCACCGATACTAAGCTGAGGGGTCTTGTCCCTCATCGTCATCACCCAGTCCTTATACGAAAGGAACTGTCGCAGCAACATGGAGACCAAACCCGTACCTGCGGTGTCTCCTCGAAAAATACCGCTGTCTCTCGGCCTAAATCCCGGGACCCTCGCTAAACCCATGTCCAGAAACTGTAACTCCTCCAGCTGTACCATCCCGCACTCTCGTCTGGCAAAGAATGTATGTGCTAACGCCTTATGCACATACCGTATAGCTGGGTGTCTAATCAGTGATCCCTTGCTTCTTCCCGGCGTGAAAGTACCCGAGGCAATGACATCCCACAATGCAGCTAACTCTTCTTCACCAATAGCAAGGTTCTTGGTCCTGCGCGCACCTTCTGTAAACCCGAAGATCTCCTCAAGTTCTCTGAATGATAAAGTGTAGACCATCTTCTCAATCTTGAATTTGATATACCCATGTACATCTTCTTCGGGTGTATCTTCGCCTTCGTAGTAGAATTCTACCTCTAATGATGCTAGGAATTGGCATGTCTCCTTCCTGTGTGCTGGATGAGACATGGTGAAGAAATGTCCCAATCCCATCCTCTCGAAGATCATCTCGACATCTCCTAAAATTCCTAGAGCTTGCAGAGACTGCCGGTGCGGGTATCACGTTCCCTTGAATCCAACTTTTCTGAATGCATGATAAAGCTCTACGACTGTTGGTTTTGTATTTGGAGCATCCTTTGCAGCTTTCCCGGAACTCTTCTTCTTTTCCCCAATCTCAATCTGATCATCGCTGCTCTCAATTTCGTCGTCATCAGAAACGACTTTCTTCTTTCCCTCACTCTTTGATTGAGGAACTCTTGATGCTTCTGATTTTCTTCTCGGCATTGTTCCTACATAAGAGACACAAACAACTCAATCAAATAACTCAATAAACAAGAAACAATGGCCAAAAATCTAAAAATTCCACATTCCTACACTTAGAAAAAAATTTGCCAAAATTTCAAAATTTGCAAAAATTTCAAAGTGTCAAATTTCGAGTTCTATCAATTGGAGATCATTAACCATGAAGAATTGAAGCCATTGCAAGTGAAATCCCCAAAATTCGACAACTTTATAGAGAGTAATTTGAATTTTCGCACTATGAACCCTAATTGCCAAATTTTCGAAATTCAACCATGGAAATTGTGGATTACCACTCGAAATCTTCTTATCTATCATTATCTATGAATGCCCAATCCTCAATCACTCAATTCGAACATTCTAAAGCAATTCACAAAAATTTCACCATTGAAGCACAATTGAAAAGCTTGAGAGATTGAGAATCATACCTTGTTGTTGAGTGAGTGTAGGACGAAAATAACTAATGAATCTGAATGAGCACAAGATTTCGGAGTGATAGCACTTTGAATCACGAAATTTGCTTGAGTTTTGAGAGAGTTATGGAAGAAATGAGTTTTGAGAGAATTATGAAAGAATTGTAGAAGATGAAGCACGGTTCGCATAAGTACTTACCATTTTTTTTTATTCATATCGGTCTTACCTTACCGATACGGTATACCGATACGCGTATCGGTTGGGTCAGCCCGATATGCTCACCCCGATACGGATATCGATGTGGCCACACCGATATGGCATACCGATATGCGTATCGGTGTGGTCACACAGATACGTTACACCGATATGCATCGTAGATTTGTTCTCCAAACTTTTGGCACTTAAGTATTTTCTTCTTGACACGAACCTGTTGATCAAAAACACTCAAAAACACATTATGAACATATAAACAAGAATATATACAATGATAAACATGGGATTGCCTCCCAAGTGCGCTTGTTTAAAGTCTCATAGCTTGACTTTTCAAACCCTTTAGACGTTGGTAAGATCATGAAGAGGAACTGAGGTTGCCTCTTTTATTGTTTCACTGGCCAAGTAAGGCTTCAACCTATGCCCATTCACAGTGAATTCTTCTCCTTTGACACCATAAAGAGTGACAGCTCCATAAGGTAGAACCTCCTTGATCTTGAAAGGACCGGACCATCTTGATTTGAGCTTTCCCGGGAATAGCTTCAACCGAGAATTGTACAGCAGTACCATGTGTCCAGACAAGAATTCTTTTGGCTTAATCTTCTTGTCATGGAAGGCTTTGGTTCTCTCCTTGTAGATTTTGGAGCTCTCAAAAGCTTCCAAGCGAATCTCGTCAAGCTCTTGAAGATTGATCAGCCTCTTCTCTTGGGCGGTTTTGATGTCAAAGTTCAGGAGTTTGACTGCCCATAACGCTTTGTACTCAAGCTCCACAGGTAGGTGGCATGATTTTCCATAGAGAAGAGAGAATGGTGATCTCCCAATGGGTGTCTTGAAGGCAGTTCTATAAGCCCATAGTGCATCATCAAGCTTAGCTGCCCAGTCTTTTCTTGTAGCTCCAACTGTCTTTTCTAGAATGGTTTTGATTTCTCTGTTGGAAATTTCGACCTGGCCACTTGTTTGAGGATGGTAAGGTGTTGCCACCTTATGCTTAACTCCATGCTTCTTGAGGAGGCTCTCAAAAATCTTGTTGATAAAATGGCTTCCTCCATCACTTATGACCACTCTTGGCACTCAAAATCTTGGGAATATGATGGATTTGAACAGCTTGATCACCACCTTAGCATCATTTGTGGGACTTGCAATAGCTTCTACCCACTTGGAGACATAGTCCACTGCTACTAGAATGTATTTGTTGCCATAGGAAGATGGGAAAGGACCCATGAAATATACTCCCCAAACATCAAACACCTCTACCTCAAGGATTGGGTTCTGTGGCATCTCATCTCTTCTGCTTATGTTGCCCTTCTTTTGAAATGCCTCACATGTAGATATGTAAGCATTAGTGTCCTTGAAGAGGGTTGGCCACCAAAACCCAGATTGTAGGATTTTTGTTGCTGTTTTGAATGTGGCAAAGTGCCCTCCATAAGCTGATCCATGACAATGATATAAGATGCCATTCACTTCTGATTGTGCAACACATCTTCTGAAGAGGCCATCAGAACACCTCTTGAACAGATAAGGTTCATCCCAAAAGTAATGGGAAACATCTTTGAAGAACTTCTTCTTGTTGTATGCATCCAGATTTAGAGGCACATCACCTCCCACTAAGTAGTTCACAAGGTCTGCATACCAAGGTAACTCTCCTTCTTTCAGGCTTTTGGCTTCTTCAAGCTTTCTACCCATTTGGTATCCCTTCTCTAGGATTTTGATCAACATTAGCTGCTCTTCAGGAAGAGAGTCGTCAATGGGGATGGTCTCTTCTATTCTCATCCTTGACAAGTGGTCTGCAACTCCATTTTCAATGCCTTTCTTGTCCACAATCTCCATGTCAAATTCTTGGAGAAGAAGTATCCATCTAAGAAATCTTGGTTTGGTGTCCTTCTTAGCATAAATGTACCTTAATGCTGCATGATCAGTGTACACCACCACCTTAGATCCTACTAGGTAGCTTCTAAACTTCTCAAAGGCAAAGACAACAGCTAGAAGCTCCTTCTCAGTTGTTGCATACTTCACTTGAGTGTCATCCAAGGTCCTACTTGCATAGTAGATGACATGAAGTTTCTTGTCCTTCTTTTGCCCCAAAACTGCACCCACTGCATAATCACTTGCATCACACATGATCTCAAAAGGGAGATCCCAATCTGGTGCTTGCACTATAGGGGCACTCACAAGAGCTTCTTTGATCTTCAAGAATGCACTATGACACTCTTCATCAAACAGAAATTCAGCTTCTTTGCACAGCAGTCTAGTGAGTGGTCTTGCAATCTTGGAGAAGTCTTTAATGAACCTTCTATAGAACCCAGCATGGCCTAGGAAGCTCCTTATTCCTCTCACATTTCGTGGAGGCTCTAGACTCACCATCACTTCAATCTTTGCCTTGTCCACTTCAATCCCATTTTCAGAAATTTTGTGCCCAAGCACAATGCCTTCTCTCACCATGAAATGACATTTCTCCCAGTTCAGCACCAAGTTTGCATCCTCACACCTTTTAAGCACCCTGCAAAGATTTGACAAACACCCAGCAAAAGAGAGGCCATATACAGAAAAATCATCCATGAAGACCTCTACCATATCTTCTATAAGATCAGAGAATATTGACATCATACACCTTTGAAAGGTTGCTGGTGCATTACATAACCCAAATGGCATCCTTCGATATGCAAAGGTACCATAGGGGCATGTGAAAGTTGTTTTCTCCTGATCATTGGGGTGAATGGGTATTTGAAAGAACCCACTATACCCATCTAGGAAGCAATAAAAAGGGTGGTTTGCAAGTCTCTCCAGCATTTGATCAATAAATGGGAGAGGAAAATGATCTTTTCTTGAGGCTGAATTTAGTTTTCTGTAATCAATACACATCCTATGGCCAGTTATGGTTCTAGTTGGTATTAATTCATCTTTTTCATTTTTTACCACAGTTATTCCTCCTTTTTTTGGCACAACATGAACAGGTGAAACCCAAGTGCTATCCGAAATGGGATAGATAACACCTGCATCTAGAAGTTTAAGGATCTCCTTTTTTACTACTTCTTTCAAGTTTGGGTTTAATCTCCTTTGATGTTCAATTGAAGTTAATGATTCATTTTCTAGATGAATTCTATGTGTGCAAAGAGAAGGAGAGATTCCTTTGATGTCATATTGAAACATTAAAACCCGTCTTTCCAAAAATGTTATTTTGGAATTGTCAATATTTTGAAATTCCTTTATGTATTTGTCTTCCTTTTGTGTATTATTCATTCACTTGTGTTTTATCGAAACCATAAAAGATCGGTCTTTCCAAAAATGTTATTTTGGATCAGATTTTTGAAATGTCTATTATACTAAAAATATTGACAATTATATGCTAGGTGATCTGATAGTTAAAGAGCGAATCAAGCTTAACTCCAACATATATTTGTTGAAAGAAACGTGTGTCTAAAATTTGGTTTCCAAAAAAATGTTATTTTGAAGAATATAAATTTTGGAATTAATTTTTTCCAGAAAATTGAGAATTCCGATAAACCTTAGTTGTTGTTAGACTAAAAAGTGAAAAAAGATTTGTGATATTATTGTTCGGATTTGATTTTCGGATTTTTTTTTTTTTGGCAAAATGAATTTCGGATTTCTAAATTTTTTAAATTTATTAGTCATGAAAAATATATGTTATACTGAAAATATTGACAATTGTATGATAGGTGATTCGATCATTAGAGAGTGAATCAATCTTAACTCTTGCATATATATGGTGAAATAATCGTGAATCTAAAATTTAGTTTTCCAAATTGATATTTTGTGAATCTAATTGTTGGAATTATATTTTTCCAAAAGGTTGAGAATTCCGATAAAAATTGTCCACATTTGTTGTTAGATTAAAAAGTGAAAAATATGTTTTGTGATATTATTGTTCGGATCGGATTTTTAATTTTTAATTAATTAAATTTATTAGTTATGATTAATGTACGTTATACTGAAAATATTGACAATTGTATGATAGGTGATTGATCGTTAGAGAGCGAATGATTCTTAACTCATGATTAAATATTTTTTTTTTATCAACAGCCTCAGCACCTAGAACGGTTCAGAAATCCAAACCGGTGGAACTGAGTTTACATAATCCAAATGATAAAGACAGTCTCGAGCACTCCGTGCTAGCTTGTCCGCCTTTGTGTCTTGAGCGCGTGGGATATGCGAGATTGAGAAAAAAGTAAATTCTTTCTTGCTTGTCTCGTATTCCTCCAAGTGTAGTGTGAACGCCAGCCATTCTTCTGGTTTGAACACCATCCGTACCAATTCGGAACAGTCTGTAGTAAAGTTCACCGCTAACCTTCCACCATCAAGCATGCAATGCATAGCCCAAATCAAAGCCTCTAATTCCGCATGTAGTGATGAAAGACTTCGTCTCACATTCCTTAATCCCAGTAAAGTGTCCTCCGCATGTTGACCCTGACAATACCATCCCAAACCCGAATTGACTACCGTGTCTTTCCAAGAGCCATCTATTGAGCAAGTTAATTGGTAAAACCCGTTAATTGGTAAAATCTGATGTCATATTCCCGTGTCTTTCTTAAAACCCGTTAAAATGTTTTTTAAGAAAATAGAAAGCATAATCTGATCGCTACTAAAACAAATATATGAAAAACACAAAATCGAAACCTAAAAGTTATTTATTTATTTTAATTTTCACTTATTTTCAATTCAAATATTCAAAACACAGAATTTGTTGCGGATCTTAAGCAACATTAACCCTACTTCTTATATAGTTCACACACTTTATCAACTACTATCTTTTTCTGTTCCAGTGCGTTAAAACCTTGTGTATTTAATTTGAGTCATTCGAGTATGTTAACGATCTTTCCATTAACTCTTTTCAAACAAATAAAATCTCTATTTCTCTTCACATTCATCTCCCTTATATGATCTCTTTGCTCTCTAGAGAAGTTATTCTTCTTAAGACTCGCATCAAAAGCCTCTCTACATGATTCTTGATATCCTCCTCCTCATTGATCTCATCATCGTTTAATGTCATATCATTAGCATATAGAATTTTTTATTTTTAATTGAAATATATTCTAGTTAATCTAATTTACTTTTTGTTTTTAATTTACTTTTTTTGTTTTTCCCGTATATGGTCTCTCTGCTTTCTATAGAAGTTATGTTTCAAGACTCGCATCAAAAGCTTGTCTACATGATTCTTGATATTCTCCTCCTCATTGAGCTCATCATCGTCTAATGTCATATCATTAGCATCTGAAATTTCTATTTTTTAATTAAAATATATCCTAGTTAATCTAATTTATTTTTTTGTTTATATTTTCTTTTTCTTAAATTGAAATAGATCCTTTTCTTTTATTTTATTTCTTAAATTGAAATATATCCTAGTTAATTTTATTTTAATTTTATAATCTAAATCGATAAATTTAACGTTTTTTTTAAATCGTAGCTAACCAAACGGATAATCAAAATGGTTAATCTCTTTTAACAATGAAAAACATAAAAAAAAACTTAAATGAATAACATTAAAAAAACTTATTATTTACCTTTTTTCGTTCTAGAATAGGATCCGCATATATGCGGGTTTTTGATAAAATATTTTAAATTTGTAAAAATAAATTGAAAATAAAATCGAATAATTTATTTATTTTAAAATTTTGCTGAATTAATTATCTTACTTTTATTAAAATTAGATTTATCATAATTAAAATCTAGATTAGGATCCGCATATTATAATAATAAAATTTAAAACCCGTTAAATTATTTTTTTAAGAAAATAGAAAGCAAAATCTGATCACTGCTAAAAACATATATGAAAAATACAAAATCAAAACGTAAAATTTATTTATTTATTTTAATTCTCATTTATTTTCAATTAAAATATCTAAAACAGAGAACTGTTGCGGATCCTAAGCAACATTTACCCTACTTCTCATATAGTTAACACACTTTAACAACTATCTTTTTCTGTTCTGTTGCGTTAAAAACTTGAGTATTTAATTTGAGTCAATCGAGTATGTTAACGATCTTTCCATTAACTCTCTTCAAGCAAATAAAGTATCTCTTTCTCTTCACATTCATCTCCCTTATATGATCTCTCTCCTCTCTAGAAAAGTTATGTTTCTTAAGACTCGCATCAAAAGGTTTTATACATGATTCTTGATATCATCCTCCTCATTGATCTCATCATCGTTTAATGTCATATCATTAGCATCTAGAATTTTCTTTTTTTTAATTAAAATATATCCCAGTTAATATAATTTACTTTTTGTTTTTGTTTTTATTTTTCTTTTGAAATAGATCCTTTTGTTTTTATTTTCTTTTTCTTAAATTTAAATATATTTTAGTTAATTTTATTTTACTTTTGTAATCTAAATCAATAAATTTAACATTTATTTTTTTGTAAAATAATATTTTACAGAGACACGTATCGAAATCTAAATCGATATGATATGATATAATGTATTAAGTTGTAATGTCATATCATTAGCATCTAAAATTTCTTTTTTTAATTAAAATATATCCTAGTTAATAAAATTTAATTTTGTTTTTAATTTTTTTTTTTCTCTCGTATATGATCTCTCTGCTCTCTAAGAAGTTATGCTTCTCAAGACTCGCATCAAAAGCTTCTCTACATGATTCTTGCTATCATCCTTCTCATTGAGCTCATCATTGTCTAATGTCATATCATTAGAATCTTAAATTTTTTTTTTTTAATTGAAATATATCATAGTTAATCTAATTTATTTTTTTGTTTTTGTTTTTGTTTTTCTTTTCTTAAATTGAATTAGATCCTTTTATTTTATTTTATTTTTCTTAAATGGAAATATATCCTAGTTGATTTTATTTTACTTTTGTAATCTAAATCGATAAATTTGACGTTTTTATTCTTTAAACCGTAGCTAACTTAGTTTCCTTTTTCTTAATTTTCTTATTTACCTTTTCGATTTTTTATTTTTCTTTTGGTATTAGTAATTGAAAAATAAACTTATTTCCTTTTTTAATTTTAAAAATAAAGTTTTGATTTTTTTCTTTTAGTATTAGTAATTGATCATACAATTTCTTTAACTGAAATGAAAAACATATAAAACTTATTTTCCTTTTTTTAAAAAAATTATTTACATTTTCGATTTTTTTTTTTGTATTAGTAATCGAAAAAAGTTATTTTCCTTTTTTATTTTTAAAACTAATTTTTAGATTTATGTAAACATTATGTTAAAATCTAATTGGTTGAAATTTTTTAACACGTGTCAAAATCTAATCGATTAACTTGACACGTGTCACGATCATGTTAAAAACTAACTTTGATACATCCTACTTTATATAATAAGATTGAAATTTTTTAACACGTCTCAAAATCTAATCGACTAACTTGACACGTGTCACGATCATGTTAAAAACTAACATTGATGCATCCTACTTTATATAATAAGATATATATAATCATTTTTATATTTATTTACATTATTTAAATTTGATTGACTTGCCTTAATAAACATGAAAAACTCAACTACAAAAAAAAACACACAAGAAGAATATATTTGAATTAAACGTCCCAAGTCACAAAGAATAAAACAAATCTTGGAAAGAAATTAAAATGAACAAAAAATAAAAAAAGACAATTAGGAAATACATTTACTTATTAATTTGAAAAATGAAAATTTACTACCATAAAATAATTAGGGAAAGCTCATCTTTTCTGTTAACATGTCAAGTGTCAAGTAAATATACAACTTATTTCTCTGACTGAATTCTGATAAGAACTCTAATACGCATCTTCTAACAAAGTCATTGTTATCTCTACATTATTTACATTTGATTAGCTTCCCTTAATTAGCATGAAAATTCCACTATAAAATAATGAAAAGAGAGGAATCACAATAAAATTCAAGAAGAAACTAAGAGAAAATAAGAGAGAGAGAGGATGAAAGAGTTGAAATGTAGTATTGTGATATTAATGATAATTCTAAGCTTGTTCATAGTGACATCATCAATGGCGGTTATTCATGAAAATCCATTTTCGGTTGGAATTAAGAGATTGTCCCCCGGAGGTTCCGATCCTATACTCCTCATCCTAAAACATCGTCATTTAATTGAAGTCAAGAGATTGGTACCCGGAGGTTCTAGTCCTATACATAATCCTTCTCATCCTCCTCATGTTTAACTTAAATATCATTATTGATACTACTTTGTATGAAGAATAGTCTCAATTAAACATTCATGTTTTACAGAATTAAGAGTATTTCTGTTTAATTAAATTATTATTTTTAATCAGCCACCAGCCGATATTTTTTTTTTCTCTTACTAAATAGCAATGTTAAAAAAAAAAGGTTAAGACGGACAGACTAACGCTTAAAATACCTAACCAAAATCTATACGATTTTTAGGCGATTTATACGTTTACAAGATACACAAATATATTAAATTTAGTGTATATATATAATATATCACATAAAATATTATAGTTCGTAAATAATAAAATTTTAATATTTAAAATCTTAAAAATATATTCAAAAATTAAATTACACAATAAATCAAAATAAACGTTACAAAATTAAAACAAAAACATTAAAGAATATCGTAGATTCAAAATAGAAAAAAAAAATCAATTGATCACAACATATAAGCTTTTATAAACATGTATTTATGAAATTAATGTTATTGTTGGCGGGCAAATCCCGACCCAAAAATTTTAGACCCACTAAGCAGATAAAATCCAAAGATCCAGCGACGAGGTCAACTTTCTTATCGAAGTGGAAAGATCTAAAACAAAATCGAGCTCTAAAACTCGTTCAGTGCGAAGCTCGGGGAATAAACAGTTAAAACCTACAGAAAACACTAAAAACTGACTCTGATGACGAAGTGAGAAATTATTCAAACAATAATCAAGAGGAGTAAATAGAGATGTTAGACACGATTTCGAGAGCTATAAAATAAGAGGATGAACAAGGATCAAAAACAAGTTTTCCCACATACATTTTCTACTCAAGAACATAATTCTTACATTCAACGCAATACTTTCTCTCTACTCCTCATTTTCAACTCATTTTCTTGTTCTTTCTCTTGTAAACACTCGGAATCGTTAATACTAAAACCATTTGCTTCTATTTTCCGATTATTTGATTATAGAACTAGGTCGGATCTATTTCGACACACTATTTGAGCTCATCTTCTTGAGAATTGCTTGATATAGTCATTAACATATTTGTTATTAGAGAACGACATTGACCCTTCAAATTATTCCCATTTACAAATATTGACCATTGTAGTTGTATTTTTTGTTACAACAATTATAAATTTAATTATATGTAAGTAAAAGTTCAAACAAAAACCACTGAAAAAGGAATAATTCTAATTGTTTTTGTTGGACAGCCTTGCCTAGCTCTGCTTGATAACAATAACGCTTAATATCAACTCTTATGAGATAATTACCACGGAGGCACAAACTATGCTTATACATAGCATATAGGAACCGAATAGATGGTCATCCAAATCAATTTTTAGAACACTGCTAAAAGCAATCAAGATCGGAATACAAGATCCAGATCTCGATTAAAGAGACCAAAAAAAAAAAATAATTTGAAACACCAAAAAGAACAGAAAAGCATAATCAAGAGTGACTACGTATACCATGGTAATCAACATTTATACGGAAATATTTTTATTTGAATGAAGTCGTTGTTGTAGCAGAAATTGCAGCGGTTAATATCTGTAAATAGGAATAACTTGAAGGGTCTGAGTCGTCCGCTATTAAAAAAGATGTTAGAGACTATATTGAGCAATTCTCAAGAAGCCGAAAATCTGGGCAAATGGCTTTAGTATTAACGATTCTGAGTGTTTACAAAAGAAAAAACAAGAAAATGAGCTTGAAATGATCAAAATAGAGAAAATAGCAATGAGTACGAGAAATCGTGTTCTTGAGTAGAATATGTGTGTGTAGTTGTCAAAAAGTTGATAAAAGTTGCCAAAAAATTGTCCTTCTCATCCTTGTTCCTCCTCTTGTTTTATAGCTCTCGAAACCATGTCTAACGTCTCCATTTACTCATATTGATTTGGTATTGATTGTATTTACTCCTGTGAATATTGTCGTTTCGAGTCAAAATATTGAATAATTCCTTAGTTGGTCATCGGAGTCAATGTTTAGTGTTTCTCGTAGGTTTTAATTGTTTACTACTCTGAGTTTTGGACTGAACAAGTTTAAGAACTCGACTTTGCTTTAAGCCTTTCCACTTCAATAAGGAAGTTAACCTCATTGTTGAGCCTCTAAATTTTAACTGCTTAGTGAGTCTAAAATTCTTGGACCATGATTTGTATGTCAACAATCACCTATAAAAAACACCCGGATGTCCTCATTCTATACATAATCCTCTTCTTCCTTTACTAAAATATCGTCATACGATTGAAGTCAATAGAAAGAAACCAGGAAGGTTTCAATCATATACATAATCATCTTCATAACTAAAACATCATGAGTGATACTACTTTGTGTGAAGAATAGTTTCAGTTAATCTATTAATAATTTATAGAATTTAGTATATTTTTGTTTTAATAAAATTATTATTTTTAATCAGCCATTAGCCACCTGTCGATATTGTTTTTTCCTCTTACTTTGAGCAAGGTTCAAAAGAGAAAAAATTTAGGCACACGGCCGGCCGGATCAATGGCTGAAATGCCACTTTTTGTGAAAAAGAGATCTCGTATGCCACGGTTATGTTTCACAAATTCTTTTTGATTTTCTTCTAAAGCCAAAATGCAGGAAATCCCTTTTATATCCTTAACCAATCAAAGAAATTACACAATCCAACCAAAGGTATTCACCCAAACCCATCAACCCAAACTAAATGTGGATCATAAAATCGGGTCCCCCTCATCGTCTTCTTCATCCTAGAAAGAGAGAGAGAGAGATTTTGTGTTTCCATTAATCCCAAAAGGAGATGCTGCTGATCCAGGTTGATTGGGTGATTCCGAATCGAAATTGGGTGATTCCAAATCGAAATTGGGTGCTGCAGCTGTTGATGGTGTCTATTGTCCGTTTTCGATCGAATACTCGTGGTGTACTCGGATGAGCTTGTTCCAGCTCGAGTCGAGTTCGACTCTAGGATCAAGCGTCCAGAGATCGGGCACGAATCGTTGGTATTGCTGCTGGTGCTTGTCACAATCTCGCCGTCTCAGGTGGTTTTTGTATTCATATGTATAAATTCACTTTTCTACTAGCGTCTGCTGCTGATTTGATCAAAATAATTTTTATTTGAAAAATAGGTGACTATGATGATCAAAAGATTTTGTTTTATAAGATTATCTCCCCTTTTTATATATCCATGACCTTATATTTGTGAATTGAAAATTATGCTTAGTTTGTATATGACACAAATGATGGTGATGGCGATAATGTTTAAGCTTAATTAAGTTTCTGCTCTTGTGAGGTTCTTCTTTTGGATGTGTCAGTTTCTTATTATTGTTATCGAAAGGGCTTGTGAGTTTAGTTTATAAGGATCATGGACTCCAAGTACGAACATAACCTTGTTCATGTATATTTTTATGAATCTGATATGACATGGATCTGTATTGACCATTCTCTTGTCTTTAGTTTCTTTTGCCTTGCAAGCTTTTGGCAGATAATGGCACGGTTTTGGTGTTGGGGTTATAACATTTGTATTTTCTATATGAACATGTCTAGGTTGATATGATTTTTTATCACTACATAATTTTTGTTCTCATCTCTCCATTAGCTGCTACAATCCATAATGGTAGTCGATAATGGCGGTTTAGTCACTTATTCCTGAATGTTTTTTTGTAGACATGGCATGAACAAAACAAATCAGGAATGTTAAAGAAGAAGCAGGAGCTCATAGATCAGTTAAAAAGAGTCGCATAAGAAGAAGACTTGCTAATACTGTCACAATAAACTCGATTTATGAGAAGATTTTTTTGGCTATGAACCGCGTTTTGGAAGTTGTTATTATCAAGGAAGTTGCAAATTCTCTAGATGTGATCTTTTTTTTTAGTATTTGTACAACTTAGGTATTTTAGGACAACTATGACATTTAGGTACAATTATGTGTTTATTAAGTACAATTGGATCGCTTTGGGAACAACTGAGACCATTTCGGTACAAATAAAATTATTTGGTACTACTATGTGTTTATTAGGTACAACTAGATGTATTACGAACAGCTGAGTTTTGAAATGATTTAAAACAGTTTGCGAATAAAAAAAAAAACACGTGTTAAAAAAAAGACGGCGCCGTCACCAAAAAAATCTCATTTAACACATGGAACCGTCAAAAACCACATTTGAAATAAAAAATAATTAAAAATTGGTCATGTAGTTGTACTCAAGCTAATAGTTGTACTAAATTGTACACAGTTGTATTTTGACACTTTTCACGTTTAATTAGTTGAACCGTGATTTAAATTAACTTTTTGTAGTTGTACTTACCATAGTAGTTAATTAAAATACATTTACTATGTTTTCATTTAATAACATGTGTTAAAATACTTTGTTTGTTTGTTTCACATAACAATGATGTTAGTATTTACACATTAACCACATAAGTATAAGGTAGTTTAAGTAAAAATAAGATGGTATGTATCTAGTGACAAAAACAAAAAAATATTTGGCTAATTTAGATGTCTCATAAAAAAATATGAATTTATTATTTATTGTATGAAATAAATATTGGATTAATAATCTTGTTTTGTGATTTTTTTTTTGATAAATGCAATTATACTTAGTTGTACCACACATATAATTAGTTAAACCTAGTTGATCATGATAAAAATAACATAGATGAATTACAAATATAAACATTTACATCTTTTATCCAAAGTTATATTTGTTTGTTTGAAAGCATCTCGCCAATAACATGAATAAGTTAACTCCTCCATTGATGATGTCTTGAACGATAAACCGTAGATGTTATCATTTAAAATCCTCTTCGCTCTGTGAATATCACCCTCCATAATAAAAATGTATGTTTGTGTGGTTGATGCTCATTGTCTCCTGAAAATAGAATAAAAGTTATCAATTGGTAATTACACAATGTATTGTACTTGTTGTCATCTAACTCTCATTTGTACCATTTGTAATAGTTGAACTCAATCTCTCAGTTGTACCATTTGTCATATTACTCTCAATTGTACCATTTGTATTAGTTGAACTCAATCTTTCAGTTGTACCATTTTTTCTCTAACTCTCAGTTGTACCAGTTGTATCAGTTGTTCTCTAACTCTTAGTTGTACCATTTGTACTAATTGTCCTCTAACTCTTAGTTGTATCATTTGTACTAGTTGTTCTCTAACTCTCAGTTGTACGAATTTTATTTTTATAAAAATAATTTTTAATTAATATTTTTAACAACTTTCATTAAGGGTAAAATCGGAATATCACTTAATGAGTGGCATTAGATCATTGAATGACACGTGAGATTAATTTTCTCCAGAAAGTGGCATATGAGACTTTCGCCCCACACGGCCTAACATTTAAAATGTCTAATCAGAACCTACACGATTTTTAGTCGGTTCATATGTTTACAAGATTAACAAATATACTAAATTTACTTTATATAGCCATATAAAATATATAGTTCATAGATAATAAAATTTCATATTCTTAATCTTCAAAATAGATTCAAAATTCAAATTACACAAAAAAAATCAGAATAAACGTTATAAATATCAAAAGGAAAACCTTAAGGAATACCATATATCCTACTACATATTATTTGAGAAGCTCAATTTGTTGAAAAAGCTTACTTGTCACTTTCACAATGAAAGTTAGTGCATTTTAATGATGACATGTAAATGTGACATGTCAAATTTCCTAAAACAAACGAAATATTTTGATTGCTTCAGTTAAAATTAAATCAATTATGAAATTAAAATATGAATACACTAGATCATAACACTAAAATTAATAAATTTAAATTAACAGAAAATAATAATTACTATGAGTTCAATTTGTTTTTACATATATTCATAATAAATTGCATAGAAATTTTTTACAACCAATATATATTATATTTTTATATAAAATAATAATATATTATTCAATAGGGTAGTAAATACGATATATCATTTTTTATCTCTTATTATTTTATAAATAAATAATTTTTTATATCATACTCATATACAGTCTCATTGTAAATCGAAAATTTGAGATCAGAAATAAAATGAAATGCAACCAGATGAAAAAAATAAACTTTAATAAGATAAAACAAATATGAATAAGAAATAGAAATAAAAATAAAAATCAATCTCTACTGTTTTATTTTTCCGTAACACTCTCGTGCTTTGTTTTACGGAGTCATTTAAAAATCGTAATAAGCAAATTTTATAATAAACACATGTGCGGTTCAAATTTTATAATGAACACATGCATGCATGTCAATCATAAGAAATTTATTTTCTTCATCAAACCAGTTCCTCAATATTGGACGAAGAAATGAGCGGAGAGCTACTAGAGAATTTTATAAAATATGATTTCACAAATTTTATAACAAATATTTATTATAATTTTTATTAAAAAGAAAAATTACTAATAAATTATCGAATGTACTATATTATTTTCATGATAAATTCAAATATTATATTTTAAATTTTTTTAAAAATTCCTTGTAATTTTTGTTAATATTTAATACAATTTTTAATCTGAAACCATATATCATAAAATGCTGATAAATAAATAAAATTTGATTAAATCAAAAACGATAGAAACGGTTTTCGTGATTTTTCTTAAAAGCTAAAAACTGCATCGTGTAAAAATATAACTTTGTGGAAAATATCAGAAAACTAACCAACACCTAAATATTACAATTCAGTTATTTTTAACTCATATTTATATGCATAAATATACGTATTTTTTTCTTTTTAAAATTCAACCATATATTATAAAAATATATATTACAAACATATACTTTGTTTTTTTTAAAACATAAAAGACATACTTCGATTTTTCCACAAATATGCGCGTGAATATATATATTAACTATGCAAAAGTCAAAGTCGCATGCAAACTTGTCGCGCATGCATTTTGTTAACCTCGATTACAGTTCAATTTGAATTTTAGTTATTAAACAATTTATATATATATATATATATATATATATATATATATATATATATATATATATATATATATATATATATATATATATTATTAAATCTCTATATGTTCTAAGAGCGATGAGGTGGTTGGTATGCACGAATGTGCAGGCCAACCATCTACCCGCTCTTACGATAAGTAAAGATTGTAAAACTCATTTTATTTTTATTAGCAATAGGTCACAGAAAAATATATACTTAAAATATATACATTGGCAAGATTATATTGTGTAAGGAGAAAAGAAATCTAAATATAGATAATATTCAAGACATATTATAAGAAATTAATTATTATTTAATATAACTTTTACATTTGCAATTATATGTCACTATGAACAGTAGAACAAATAAAAAGTTTTAAAATAAATCAGTTTCAAAAGACACAAAACGTTTGTGTGATTGTTGTTAAACACTAAAACTGTATATGTATAAAAACATAATGTTTACATAATATATAAGCAAATTAATCAATACTTAAATATTAAAACTATTTATGTCTATAAAAAAATAACATATGCACATGAGTGCATGCCAACCATAGAAATTAAATAAATTATTATATGTTTTAATATTTTTTAATTTATTTAGTTATCATATTTATGTTGTCAAAAAAAAGTTATCATATTAAAAAAAAATTTATCTAAGAAAATATTTTAAAATCTTGGCTAATGACTTTTTTATCTTTAATTTGTATTGAAATCTATAACATTTTTCAATTGGTTTATCGTTATTTTTTATTATTAAATATTCATATAATGTTATTATTAGTACATAATTAATTATGTACAATTTGAAACTTTAATATACAGTATTAATTATATATTGAACATATAAAATGTTTTATAGTTTGCACATGCTGCGGGCCGATCACCTATTTTGAATTAGACAAAAACATTCATTCAATTAATCACAAACAACATGTAAAGTTTTATAACCATCCATTTATGAAATTAATCTTATAAATTTAGTTATATGTAAGTAGAAATTCAAAAAACTACACTGAAAACAAAAATATAACCATGCATTTATGAAATTAATCTTATAAATTTAGTTATGTAAGTAGAAATTAAAAAAACTACACTGAAAAAAAAGATTCAATTGTTTTTGTTGGACCATGATACCAATACCATTTATTTTTTCTCATGTGTTAATCTTGAGATCAAATGTAGCCGAATCATCATCAATTTGTCTGTTTTCAACTCCATCAAAGTGATCTCCCCGCGCATTGTCAGCGAGCATGAGAGCAACCAACCAGAAAAGGCACGAGTCCAGTGACAAGAAAGCCCCACCACCGAGCAAACCGGTCTTAGCCGTGGGACAATCAGTTTCAAGACTACGATGAACGTTATGGGTCAAATGGAGTTGCTCAGTGATGGTTGGCCATAGAAGCAAAGACAGTGCAAGTCCAGATGTTATCCTGGTTTTTGATTATTTACAGTTCAAGATCAGAATTGGATTCATATAAATCTAACTACAACAATAATTTTGAGGATGGAGAGATCATTGTGTACTTACAAGGCAATGTTGAAGAAAACAGAGAAGCTTATGCTTTTGAACAAGACAGATTTGGGAACTGACTTTCCTTTGTAAGAATAGAACAGTGAGTTGTATCCTGCTGCAGTACATAGCAAGAGAAATGCTACTGATAGATAACCCAAAGCAACACTTGGATCTGATGGATATTTGCAGATTGTAACTCCTTTTCCATTTATTGGTGTTCCACTCGCTGGCTATGTGTTAACAAACAAAAACACCCAAGAAGAGAAAATGTAATATATAAGTAACACCCAAACTTATTCCAATATGTATTTCAGTAAGACTAACCATTTTTTGCCCCTAATTATTCGCAAAAATAATAAAGAAATGTTGATTTTGCATGTGTTATTTGATTGGGTAACAAGCTACTTCCAGGCCCGTTTCAAAAAACCTAGTTCATATGATATATAGTAAAACCTCTATAAATTAATAATTTTGTGACTATGAAGTTTTATAAAAATTTATTAATTTATAATAATTATTAATTTATAGATATATTATTTGGTTGATAAACTAATTTTGGGACTAATAAAAAAATATTAATTTAGCGAAATATTAATGAATTTATAGAAGTTCTAATGTATATGAAACTTTGTTCAAAATAAGCAGCGAAATCAAATCAACATCATATTTTTTTACGAGTAAACTTTCATATTTTGTCTGTCTAGAAAATAATAACCCTTTTCTATTAATAATCAGTTTCTCATCAACAAACGAATAATGAGGACTCTATGAGCTTATTACCTTCTTGTTCTCTGCGATCACTCCAAAAAGAAAAGACAAGACGCCTAAAGCAGACACGATCAACGACATATGTTTCATACTAAGCAACATCTTCTTTGTTCCAAGTTGGACAAAAATCAGATCCGAATTTGATTCCCTAAACGAAAAACAGCCAGAGGAAAAGAAAAAAATCGATTTAACAAACGGCTTCGATGAATAAGGAGAGTAGAGTAGAAATACTCACCGAGATAAAGAATCGGTGAAGCAAATTTTGAGATTGAAAGATTAAGGATGCATAGAAGAAATTGAGGATATGGTTTGATGTAACAGAGAATAAGAAATCTCCAAATGTTTCACACGACTGTTATACTTCGGTTCTTTAGGATTTTGTTTCCCTTTATATTGAGATTTTTTCCTTGTTGAGTTTTTTAGGCCAGCTAGATAATTTCTCTATTTTTAATAAAATGTAAAAAACAGTGATAGCGTTTTGACCCCAAAAAAAGAAAGTGATAGCGTTAAATGTTGGTTATTTTTTGAGCTTTTTGGCTTAGTAGCCAAAACAATCATGTATTTTAATTTTGTATCATATCAATTTTTTTGATGTGATATTCTCAGTATATTATGTATAATATTGATTCTATTCTTCACTATATTATCAAATGGTAATAATTCTATATTATTTTCTATGTTTGTATACTATAATTTTTTTTATTTTTTCTTCCTTTTCTTCTTCCTTTTCGTCTTCTTTTTTTCCCTATCTTTCTTCTTCCTTATTTGTTTCTCTTTCTTTCTTATTCCTTATTTGTTTCCTTTGCTAGCAATAGTGTACTGTAAACACCACATCTCCGAGAGACTTAAATAGTATAATACAATAACATTTTTTACCGACTTAATAGTATAGTACAAAGGCAATTTCGTCCATATTTGTTTCTCTTTGTTACTCAACTAACTATTCTACTATGACAATATTCTTAATTTTGATTCTCAACGTTGTTATTAACCTAAAAGACCTTTATTTTTTCTGCAAATTTTACTTGTGGCAAAATCGTAATTCTGTTAGTTTTTAATTTTAATATTCATTTATAGATTAAGAGTGTCTCCAGTGAGATTTTATTTTTTCCTCTAAGCTCTATTTTTAGAGTAAAATTATCTCCAATGATATTCTATATCCTACTCTAAAAATACAGATCTCTATTTCTAACTCCAAATATGGAGTCACCAATAGAGATCTCTAATTTTTAGAGTTGAACTTTTTTTTTACAAAATAATCATTTACATTTTGATATGTTTTTATTTTGTATCTGAACAAAACTTATATGTTTTATTTTACATTTAAACAAAATTAAATCAAAGATAACTAATTATATAATTAATTAAAAATATGTAAATGCAACATTGAATGATATTAAATTAAAAATAACATGATACACGATTAAAAATTATTTTTGTGATAAATGTTTAATTTTAATGAAATTAAAATTTTATTTATTGTTTGTTAAACATATAAGATACGTGGATAAAATTTGTATACTTGTAGAGTAAAAAGACCTATAAGAAATTAATAACTAAAGAAAAATACAATATAATGGAATATTCCTTTTTAAAGTAAAAAATAGAGGTAACTGTAACGATCCGGACCCGGCCCATTTGAATAAGTTTAAATGGATTGATTTGGCTACCTATGTCAACAAAGTGCACTTACTTTTTCCGGTCACTTACCCTAAGAGAACTCCAGAGTTAAGCGTGCTTAATCTGGAGTAACACTAGGATGGGTGACCTTCTGGGAAATCCTCTGCGAAACCGTGTGAGTGAGGCCAAAACACGGGAAAATGTCACGTGGTGATTGCAGGGACAAGTAAATCAGTCGGTCGGGCCCGAAAAAAATAACGCACCGACCGTCGGATAGGGACGGGACCCACGAGCCCGACAGAGGGATGGGTGACTCGCCGGTAGGGGCGGTCGGGGTGTTACAGTAACTATTGGAGCAAACTTACTCTCTATTTACCTTATATTTAGAGTAAAAAATAGAGCTAACCATTGGAGATGGTATAAACAAAATATAGTTTTTTAATCATTTAAACCAATAAAGAACAAAAATATAAAGAAAATTTTGTTTTTTCGAACATAAGTATTTTTTTCCTATCAAATCAGGATTTATATTCTTTGTTTGGAGATCGATGGCATATTGATATGATCATTTTAAAAAGACTGGTTACGCATCAGGATTTGATTCTATGAAGGTCAAATCCACGTGCATCAACGATAATGAAGAGAAAATGAAATTATTATTTGTTTTATGTTATAATTTAGGTGAATTTGATAAACTAGTAAAACATTAAAGATAAGAAGGAAATTGGATCAAATCGCCTTTTTAGGACTTCTTTTAACTAAACTTTTGTGAATTGAGTAAATATACAACCGTAAGACGAATCTGGATACATTATGATCTCCTAGAATGTTCACTACAAGAAAATATGTTGAAAATCGACGGATTTTCGAGAGAATTCCGATCAATAAAAAATCCGTTGGAAATCTGTCGGATAATTTCCGAGACTTTTTCCGTCGGAAATCTATTGGTCGGAACTCCGTTGGAATTTCGTCGGAAATATAGACGTTAATATAGCCGTTAGATATATCCGTTATTATAGCCGTTGTGAATTAAAAACCGTCGGAAATCCGTCGGATATGTCGCTATAAATATCAACCACATCTCACCACCATTCTTCACAATTCCACAAAATTATCTACATTTCTCCCCCCACCATTTTCGAGTTTATGTTACTAAATAGCTTCCATATAAAATAAAAATGTCTTTTTCAAATTCTTTTAATTATTTTCGCTCTTGGATGGACAAACCTCAAAATCATCAAGAAACCGGCGTAATTACGGAAGAGTTTGCAGAAGGTCTTAGACAATTCATGGAATTCGCATCAAACCAGGAGCTTACATTGGAATCTGGTAAAATGTATTGTCCTTGTGTTAAATGTCAGAATCATAGATTTATTTCGGTTTCCTCTGTACGGAATCACTTATTAAGGCGAGGGTTTATGCCGGGTTACAAGATTTGGTATATGCATGGAGAAAATGATTCAATGGTGAATTATGGTAGTACTAGTGAACAATATGTTGCGGATAGGTTAGAGGAACCTAGAACGGAAGTTGAAAACATAGGTACTTTTCAGATGGTGAACGATGCATTTCGGGAAAATATATCGTCGCATGTTGTGGATGAAAATAGAGTAGAGGAACCTAATTTAGAAGCGCGGAGATTTTTTGATATGTTAGATGCAGCTAAGCATCCCTTATACAAAGGATGTAGAGATGGAGTTTCGCCTTTATCATCTGCAACTAGGCTGATGACCATAAAGACGGATTATAATCTATCTGAGGATTGTGTGGATGCGATAGCTGATTATGTAAGAGACATGTTGCCAGAAGATAATATTTCACCAGGTTCATATTATGAGATACAGAAACTTGTAGCCGGTCTTGGATTGCCGTATCAGATGATCGATGTGTGCATCGACAACTGTATGCTATATTGGAGAGAAGACTCAGACCGGTCGGCATGTCGCTTCTGTCGGAAACCTCGCTTTCAGGAAACTAGTGGACGAGTTCCAATCCCATATAAACGTATGTGGTATTTGCCGCTAACAGAGAGGTTGAAAAGGTTATATCAATCTGAGCGCACAGCTGGTCCTATGAGATGGCATGCGGAGCATACAACGGAGGGGGAAATTGCACATCCATCAGATGCAAAAGCATGGAAGCATTTTCAATCAGTATATCCTAGTTTTGCTCATGAGCGGCGTAACGTGTACCTCGGATTAAGTACAGATGGTTTCAACCCTTTTGGGAAGCATGGGAGGCAATATTCCTTATGGCCAGTTATTGTGACACCTTACAATCTGCCGCCATCGTTGTGCATGAAACGAGAGTTTTTGTTTCTCACCATTCTCGTACCAGGCCCTGAGCATCCTAAAAGATCACTTGATGTGTTCTTACAGCCATTGATTTATGAGCTACAACTATTATGGGAGCATGGTGTTGAAGCGTTTGACGTGTCCTGTCAGCAGAATTTTATGATGCGTGCTGTACTTATGTGGACGATAAGCGATTTCCCAGCATATGGTATGTTATCTGGATGGACGACGCATGGAAGGTTATCGTGCCCGTATTGTCAAGATAACACTGATGCATTCCAATTGAAGAATGGTCGTAAGACGTGTTGGTTTGATTGTCATAGAAGATTTTTACCAATGGGCCACATATATCGTCGGAGTACGACCTTGTTTAAGAAGAACAAAAAAGTGTTTGATGCTCCACCTCCTGAGATAGACGGTGATTATATGTTGACACAGTTGAGAGATTTTGGTGCTGAGAGGACAGTTGATTGTGGTGGTAAGGGACATCATCCAGTTGACGGTTATGGCGTGCAACACAATTGGCATAAAAAGAGTATTTTTTGGGATTTACCATATTGGAAGAACCATCTGTTGAGGCATAATCTAGATGTCATGCACATTGAGAAGAATTTTTTCGAGAACATAATGAATACGGTTCTAAATGTCCAAGGGAAGACAAAAGATAATTTGAAATCTAGATTGGATTTGCCCGAAATTTGTTCTCGTAAAGAGTTGCATGTTAAGGCGAATGGGAAAGGTCCAATCCCTGTATTTCGATTGAATGCATCAGCAAAACAAGAGTTCTTCGATTGGATTATGCATAGTGTTAGATTTCCGGACGGATATGCATCTAATCTCCGTAATTGCGTTGATAGTAGCGAGGGACGATTGTCTGGTATGAAGAGTCATGATTGTCATGTTGTAATGCAGCGGCTCTTTCCATTTGCATTTTCTGGGCTTCTACCACAAAAAGTTCACGAAGCAATTGCAGGTATATTTCCACTGTTTTATGTTATTTTTGTATGGTAAGATTATATGTTCAACTATATGTTCATGTATTATCATCTAAATTACAGGTATTGGTGCTTTCTTTCGTGATTTATGCGCGAGATCACTTACAGCTGAGGGTATCAGTAGTTTGGAGGAGAAGATACCGAGTATACTATGCAATCTGGAGAAGATATTTCCACCGTCCTTCTTCGATGTTATGGAACATCTTCCAATTCATCTCCCTCGAGAAGCAGCACTTTGTGGACCCGTTCAGTACAGATGGATGTATCCATTCGAGCGGTATATGTTTCATCTGAAGAAAAAGGTGAAAAATTTAAGCAGAGTTGAAGGTTCTATTGTTTCACAGAGTATCAATGAAGAAACCTCAAACTTTGCGAGTTACTACTTTGCACCACAAGTCCAAACGAAGAGTCGAAAACCTGCTAGACACGACGATGGAGGAGAACGACCAATGTATCCAGTGTATGTCCCTAATATCTTTTCCCAAGTCGGTCGTTTAAGTGGAAAAGGTAAAACACGAAGACTTACTGAGGAGGAGCACGAGCACTTGCATAAGTACATTCTCACAAACTGTGAGGAAATTCTTGAGTATGAAAGGTAATAAAAAATTTCAATGAATTTAGTTACTATAAAATTAATGAATATTAATTGTAATATTAAATAATTTATTGGTTTATTCACAGGTATTACATGTCTCTTATACGAGACGAATATCCTCATTACACGGAGGATGAACTAGACAGTCTCAAACAAGAAGAATTTGCACGTTGGTTGAGATATCACGTAAGTGTATTTAATTTGATGAGTGACAAATTCAAATGTTTTATTTAACACATGAACTTTAATTGTATGGTATTGATTTTTTACAGGTTAATCAAAATTCTGCTAATGGACACTCATTTCCCACGTGGTTACAAGAATTGGTGAACGGCCCTCTATTTATCGTAACGGCGTATCCAATGTATTGTACCCGTGGTTATGCTTTTAAGATTAAACGTGAAGGACGGACGAGGCCAACTTGTGATTATGGGTTATCTTCCCAATCCGGTGATATTGTGTACTATGGTATCCTGCGTGAAATCTTGGAAGTTCACTATCCGGGAATGATCGATTTGAGGTGCATTGTATTTTACTGTGATTGGTTTGATCCAATTCTCGGAAGAGGGGTACGACATGACGAATTCGGCGTTACATCAGTTCATTCGAGAAAAAGACTTATGAAATATGATCCATTCATCCTTGGTTCACAGGCCGACCAAGTTTCCTACATTCGCTATCCTCGTGTTCAAAATAAGCAAGATCCTTGGATCACAGTGACTTCGATAACCCCAAGAGGAAGAGTTTATGGAGTGTCTGATGGCGAACCGATGCAGCAAAACACAATTGGTATCTTGGGTCCGATTGATAATTCCCTTCATGTTGACCTTGTGGTTGATTTAACCGTTGACGGAGATGATGAGGTATTTGAAGATTCAGAGGATGATGTCGGAGAGTTTGATGAAGATTCAGATTCAGCGTCGTCAGATGATCGTTCAGAGTCGGAGTAATTTATAAGCAATTTTGTAAAATAAATATTTTTTTTTAAAAAGATTTACTTTTGTTTACTAAATAAAGTTTTTATATATTTTTCAATACGCAAATTATTGTTATATCTGAATTAAATGGTAAAATACGAATAATCGTTGGAAATTTTCGACGGTAATTTATAAGCGCTTTTGTAAAATTATTTTTAATAAACTTTACTTTAATTTACTAAATAAAGTTTTTATATATATTTCAAGAAGGAAATTATTGTTCTATTAGAAACAAATGGAAAAATAAGAAGACCCGTCGGAAATCCGTCGGAAATTTCCGACGGATTTCCGACGGGTCTTCTTATTTTGCCACGTTTAGCTGTTAAATCACCTTGGCGGAATGTGGGCGACAAAATTTACATACCCGTCGGAAATCCGTCGGAAATTTCCGACGGATTTCCGACGGTTTTGTGGTTTAGTGGGTGCAAATTATATTTAGATAAGTAATATAACTCTTAAACACATTTTCAATATGATATAACAAATCAATTAGCTTCAAACATTGTTCAAAAGTTAAAAAAGAACAAAATTGTAAAATATGTTAAAAAGCATGTTATCATATGAAGTAGAAATATAAGAGTTTATATGTTAAGTGTGATGAGTTTTGTTAGATAAACTTGATTTTTTAAAAAATTAAGTTTTTAGTTTATATAATATTGTTTTATAAGAAATTTTTTAGTTTTATTAATAATTCGATGGTTTAAGATTACAAAAATAAGATTGTAAGTCGAATTGGTTTACCCTAAACCCTATTCCGTCGGAAATCCGTCGGAAATTTCCGACGGATTTCCGACGGTTGTTCAATCGCACCCCTATACTTAGCGAATATCTGGCCAATCGGGGGACATGCAAAAGAACTAAATTCCGTCGGAAAACCGTCGGAAATTTCCGACGGATTTCCGACGGAATTAGGGTCACCGCCTCTTTTTCACGCACGCGGGAAAGTGGGCCGCCATTAATTTTGGAAACCGACGGATATCCGACCGATTTATCCGTCGGAAATTCTATTATATAATTTGGCCGAGGGCTTCTTCTTCTTCATCTCGCAAAATCGCCTCTTCACCTCCATTTTCGCCGATTCTTCACCGCCGTTTAGCCGCTTGTTCTCCGCCGATTCGCGCATCTCCTCCATCTATCATGTAAGGTTTTCAACTCTTCTTGTTTATTATATGTTGTAGCGATTTAGATTTGTATAGATTTTGTTGATTAGGTAGTTAGATTTGTATAGATTTTGTTGATTAGGTAGTTAGATTTGCGAAAATTAGAGAAGTTAGAGATAATACATGGTGATTGATAGAATTTAGAGAACAATTTTAGGTGAATGATAGATTTTGGCTCTACAAACTACTTGGATCTTGGTTTAAAATTGTTGTTTGGCGTTTTTAGAATTTGTAATTAGGAGTTTAGGTTGTTTGAAAATTATTTAGTTTTTATTTTATTTTTAGAACTATAGAATTTAATTTTGTGAATTGTTTTATGAATTATTTATTTTTAAATCTATTTATAAAAATTTGTTGACAATTTTTTAAACTAGTTAAAATTTTTAAAAACGAGTTACCGGTTGTTGTTTGGCGTTTTTAGAAGTTGTAATTAGGAGTTTAGGTTGTTTATAAATTATTTAGTTCTTATTTTATTTTTTGAACTATAGATACTATTTTTGTGAATTTTTATATGATTTATTTATTTTTTATATTAGTTATAATTTTTTTTAAACTTTACAAATGCTATAATATTTTACTTGTAACGTTTTAATTTTATAAAAATTATTTTTACAGAATTTTTATTTAACTTTACTAACTTTTACTTTTTTTCAAGGTCCGAATATCGAAGCTTTGTTTCCCAGAGTTCTCGTGACCCGCAGAGTCATGGAAGGGCTAGCTCTTCGGATACATCGACTCGATCACCAACCCGAGTTCCCGATTCACAGTCTTCCGCTGCTGCGTTTACGATCTCGATTAACGAGCGTCTCCTTCAGCCGGGTCGAGAACATATCAGAAGGCTCCACCCGCAACGCCTTAATGGTGCAACTTGGTAATATTTTCTTCTTTTATTTATTTTAAATTAATTTTTTTTATTTTTTTTAGTTTTATACTAATGTATTTTTTTTTAAGGTTTCGGGCCAAAAATTGTGGAATAACGAAATCCATTTTGAAGATGCTCCACAGTCAGCTTGATCATGCGTGGCCCACATACGAAGATATTCCGCGGGAAATTCAAAACATGTGGTTTCGTTCGTTTACTGTAAGTACACAACATTTTTTAATTTTTAATTTTACAATTTTTAGGTTTCACTCTTTACGTTATACTAATATTATTTTGAATTTTTAACTCGCAGCAAGATTACAACTGGCACCCCGATTTAATAGAAGAAGTTCGAAGAGCTTTTGACAAGCAGGCTACGCTTAGTTACTCACGACACATGTGCGAGTGGAAGGAGAGATGGGAAACGGGCAAAGAGAAGCCGAAGGGGTTGAACAAGAAGGTTTGGGAAGATTTGCAAGTGTATTGGCAGTTGCCCAAGACAAAAGCCACTTCATCAACAAACTCGAAGAACCGGAATAGTCAACGAGGTGGCAAGGGAATAGCGACGCACAACAACGGTCCTCTGACATACGACGCCACGCACGAAGACCTGGTAAATTTTATTTTAATTATCTATTTCAATTTATAATTATTTTTTTCTAATAAAAATTATTTATTTATTTTGTAGACGGCTAAAAACGGAGGAGTGGAGCTGGATTGGATTGAAATGCTAGAAGTCACTCACACCAACAAAACAACCAAAGAAGTTCAAGATTTGATGGCACGGGAATGGGTCGAGACGCTGAAACAAAAGCGTGACGAATGCATCACTCAACTCTCTCAAGAAGGTTCAACTGAATCCGTCCAGTTAACTCGGGAAGAGATAAACCAAATGGTTCTTGAGGTAAGTATTTTTTTTTTAACTACTTTCATTTACTTTTTTCGTTTTTTTTTTCAATTTCTTTTTTTTTAACTAACATTGTAATTTGTTTTCTAAGAACTTCCCGTCAAGAAAGGCCGTGTTTTTGGTTTAGGCAATCTGGTTACTCCGGACGGATCTACTTCTTCGGCTTTCTCGCAATCTTCGCATATTGTCGAAGAACTCGAGACACTGAAGGGGATTATTAAGGAGAAAGACAAAGAGATTCTGGAGTTGCGCAACGATAGTACGACATACCGAGAAAAGTTCAAGAACATTGAGACGTACATGATGTCGAAGTTCTCGGATTTTTCATCATCGTAGTTTTTTTTTCAATCTGAACAATTTTTTTATTTTCGTTTTGTATTATTAAAAATTTAGTTGTGGATTTTCTTTTTATTAATTTTAAATTTTTAATTATAATTTATAATTTTCATTTTAATTTTTATTATATTTTTAATATAAAATTAGTTTTAATTTGCAATTATATTTTTTTTTAAATACCGAAGAATCCGTTGGAAATCCGTCGGTAACCGGAAATAAGATCCGTCGGAAGTCCGTCGGTAAATCCTCCGTCGGAAATCCGTCGGAAAATAAATCCGTCGGAAATCCGTCGGAAATAAATCCGTCGGAAAAGAAATCCGTCGGAAAAGAAATCCGTCGGAAATCCGTCGGAACCGTTTTCCGTCGGAAATCCGTCGGAACCGTTTTCCGTCGGAAATCCGTCGGAAAAGAAATCCGTCGGAAATCCGTTGGAACAAAACTTTCCGTCGGAAATCCATCGGTATTGTTGACCATCGGAAGTCCGTCGGAATATCCATCGGAATATCCGTCGGAAAATGAGCCGTCGGAAACCCGTTGGAAATTTCCAACGGATTTCCAACGGTTTTTGCCCTCGGTTTTGGCCTGATTTCTTGTAGTGGTTAGATTTCTCAGAAATTACAGAAGTAAAACCGGGTCAAGATCCTTTGAATTAGAAACATTCTGGTGTGCAGAGATCACGCAGCAACAGCCTCACATCCTTTGTATCACTATTTAACTCTTTCTCAACTCCGTCTTTAAAGAATCCTTCGTGAACTTCCTTGAGAAGTCTCAAAACATTCGCCAACGATCCATCCTTCTCACTCTCGTCTCTCTTCTCCTCTGCATAAGATTTGAAGTACTCCACGTCGCCTCTTGTCTTGTCTCTGAAGTAGTTGTATTTGGTGATCTCTAGCAAGTTGATCTTGTGATCAGGCCAGACTTGTGGAGTATCATCCATAATCACAACTCCACGTTCATCAACCAACACAAGATCAAGCGTCTTTACATAAGGACTATCTTCTCTGGTTATGACTCGGTCTCCAAAATATACTTTCTCGGGATCAGTCAGCTTCAAAACGGTCTTGGCGTAATCGCGTTCTCCCATCGTGTAAACGTACATGGAGAACATCCCGTTGGCTTCTTTGAGAAACTCGTGAAGAAAAGGTCTTAGATTTATCAAAAACTCGCTCGAGTGGCCGCCGTTAAACCTACATAGATCTTCTCTCGAATCAACTTCTCCGATTAGGTATTTTTCTTCTTCGGAAAGCATCGAAACCATAACTGTCTGGAGAAGCGTGTGGTCCAAGTCAAGCACTAGGTGAAGCTTCTTGTCGTTGAGACAAGTGACGTGTGTCGTGAGTCGCTTCGTAACAGCGACGGCTTCGTGGCTTAACTGTAACCCATCGACCAGATAGTCGAACGCTCGGCCTTGGTGCCTCTCCACCGTGGATCTGCAGTTGCAACAGATCCCGTAACGAACGAAGAAGTGACCACAGTTACGAGAAGAGGACGAAGAGTAATTTGTCACTTGTTCGATCTTTCGCTTTTTCGATTGTGATTGTTCTAGTGATAGATTTTGAATCAGAGACATGTTGTTGATTCGATGATCAATAAAGATTCCGATCGATTAAGAAAGCCCCAAATTTGTCGATTGGAATTAGGAACCCTAGAGAGAAGGAGACGAAGGTGATAAATTATAATGATTGATTATTGATTTGTTGTACTGATTAGCAATGCCTTGTATATATTTATATACAGTATCAAGGAAAATTGGAAACGCTCACGAGATTTCCTTTTTGAACGCACTTCACTATTTATAAAATTTTGTTTAGTTAAAACAATTAATGGGATATCAATTCGTATCAAATTGTATCCCATCAATCTCGTTATGATCTAATTTACTTTCATTGTTTATTGTAGCAGTTTAGGAAAGTCTGATACTCGTTCTGTACTATATATCTTTGTAATTTTGTTTGTCAATATTCAACAGAAAAAGCTTTTCAACATATCGAACTCTATATTTATTCAACAATCTTTTATAAAAAAAAATTGTCGTCTAAAGTTTCATATATAGATTTTCAAAATTACAATCGTTATTTACAAAAGCTGGAAGAAAGCTTGGACAAACATGAAACAAACTCCATGGTACATTGTGTTTGGCTAGTAACAACAATCTATGCAGAGCCGTGCCTAGAGCTTTTTATGACATAAGCTAAATTAAAATTGTAGTTTAATGTTTAAATATTTTATAATAAATAAAACAAAATAAAAATTAAATAATTTATAAATAAATGGATACAAAAAATTTACCTCAAACAAACAAATATAAAATATATAACACTATAATTTATGAAATATGATGCTTTGAATAGAAAATTTTATGTACAATTACAACAAATTGGATAAAAATTGACTAATAAATTAGAAGTTAGTGACTAATAAAGAATATTTTTTTTTTAAGAAAACATAGTTTAACTTTTGGCTTTTGGTGTACATTTGTAAGGAGAAAACAAATTTACACTCTATAAAATACAAAAATGCGTATTTGTAAATATGCCCCCTAAATTTTATATAAAATCAAATGCCGTAAGCCTTTGTTTCTTTTTTTCATTGAGTAGGCACGACCCTAAATCTATATACAACAACAAATTAATACGGAATAAGGCTTTTAGATATTTTATTTTGTTTCTAAAGTGCAAAGAAAATATATTAGTGGAAGCCTCTTAATTCAATTGACTAAATTGTTCATTAGTGTTTGTACACCGCAAACTTCGGGGTTCGATTATTGTTATATATTGTAAAATTATCATTGTAGTTGTTCTAATCATTTATATCAGTGTTAAAAAAAATATTTTGTACTTGTTTCTTTATACCTTAGAGCATCTCCATCGCTTAAGTATCTTAAATGAGTATTTAACTATATTTAATTAATATAAATTTGTAATTTAATTAAATTAAATTTTAAATAAAAATGAAATGAACTAATAAGAGAGAAGTATATGTTAAGAGACATTTCTTTAAGCTCTCAAACAAGCAACTCCAAGCAACTCCCTCTCATTTTTTTTATTATTTTTTATTTTTTTAATCCTAAGAAATTCTTCTAAGATATTTATATGGAGATGGTCTTAGATTTTTTTTTTTGTCAACAAACCTCATATAATTAAATCAAACTTGGCAGGTAGCATTGAGCCCCAAAAAGTTTAGAACTACCGACATTGGTGACTTACAAGAAAAAATATAAAACCACGTGTACACCCACTTTTTGCTAGGGTATCAACACAAACAGCAAGCCTACAGAGAATAACCTGAATACTAAAATCTTTGAAAGAGACTATGAGCATAAAAAAATGGTACAACTACGTTTTGAAGACAGGCCAATCAAATGGATCCTCTAACATCTGAACTAAATTCGATCAATCTATCTCGAATCAAATCGCGATAATCCCCTTTTCGACTAGGCAAGTCGAAAAGGGGATTGTCGTTGCCTAGCTGAGCCCGTCCAACCCTAGGCTCTGCCAATATTTTTGTGTTATGTAAAGCTTTTGCCTCATGTTGTCCCAAAGGCACTAACCTTTATAACTTATACTTAGAAGAACCTAAATTGAGATACTGTCCAAGTTGATGAAAATGAAGAACTTTGCCAAATATAAAAAATGATTACTATACCTAATTAAATCACTAATCCAAATTAATTAATGTGCAAAGGGAGGGAAATTGGCCTGCGCAACTGGGCCTTTTAATAACAGAATTGTGGTGAACAGTGCTCTCATTCTCTTTTATATCTTCTCTCAGAAGCTTTGGGCTCGCTTGTCCCCGCCGATTCTGCTTCACCAAATTCACCGGCGACGAGCGATAATCCGATAACCTCAGGCGGCGAGAGAGTTGCGAAGATGCCTGAAGGAGTAGTAGATTCACTCACATTCCCTATGCCGAGAGAATCGGAGTCCGCTTCTCGACTGAGAGCGATTATCTCCGATATGCTTCCTCTCTTCTCCGACGACTACGCCGCCGCCGCCGACCTCTCTGTTCGTTTATCCTTTCATCTCCCTATTGTTTATCTTCGTCTTTAGAGGATTCCTAGGGTTTTTATTTTATTTTCGAATTCCTTTGGTTTACTTAGTGCTCTTGTACGGATTCTCTTCACTGCTCGCGGAAGTAACATACACTTTAATTTCGTCGTCTATCTCGTTTTTTTTGTGAATTTCGCCCAACGGATTTGGTGTTCTTCATTTCCCCTTACTGTTTTGGTTACTCGATTGAATATATCATCGACGATAGTGTCGCAGCTGGCTCGTATAAGGTTACGATGCCTAATGGATTTCGGAAAACTGTATGTATACGTAATTGCTTTGTCTGGACTGGTTACATCTTGTTGCTTTGTACATCAGAGATTGCAGGTTGATGATGATGCCTGATTTTGTGTGAAGCACAACAGGTGATTTCGTTTTTCTACTGATGATGAATCATCTTGTTTCAGGAGTATATTACGGTGATTGTTTGTAACGGGAAGAGTCAGAGCCAGGCGAGATACTATTTGGAGGCGTTTCTTGGGGAGAAATCTGGGGAATTTGTTGCCTGGTTTGCTATCTGAAATCCCCACTTTTTGTTAGCTTGATTAGTTACACTGCGCAGTGACTAACATGCGATTTCAATATGTGCAGCTTGTGGGAGCTTCTTTTGAATGACTTCTCTCAAGGTAAGCAGGAGAATTCTGGTTCTGAACCTAAGACTGAAGTTGACTGTGGTTCTCATGATACTCTAATCGAACAAGGTTTAGGCTCCCGAAGGGATAATGACTATGATCACAAAGCTACCAATGCTGCTTACTTGATGAAGGTAAGACCAAGACATCTGTTTCTTTCAGTTTCTGTGAATTGCTGCACCAGTTTCTTGTGCATAGTCTAATTGTGGGTGGAATTTGCAGGAAAAGCTGACATCAGCTACTGCTGGAGAAGACGTTGAGACTCATGTGTCAGCAGATGTTAAAAACATGAGGATGTTACGACAAGAGCTCATTAATAACCCTTGTAAAAGGACACAACCGAAAGAGAAAGATGATTCTGGTGTTAATTACTCTAGAAAAATACTGCGTTCCATTGTTGTTTCAGCCACTCAGCAACCATGTGGTATGAATCCTGATAGATATGAAAAGGTTGGAAGGTTAATTTCTGTTTCTGAATTGTTGTTTTTTTCAGTTGTTTATGCAATTTCCGTCTCTAATTTGACCCCCTGCACATAGGCAAAGCAGTCTATGGATGCAAGGAGTGGAAGAAGCCTACAGAAGCGCCTATACTTTCCAGAACGAGAAATGAAGCCTCATGTTAGTGTTTGGGATCGTTTGGGCCGACCAAGTGACAAAGAATACCCTACATTGCCTAAGTTTAGGATTCAGGCAGATGAAAACAAAGTGCTTCAGCAGCATGGACCAGCATTTCATGCAGCGTATAGTGAACAACATAGCGAGACATTACAAAGAGAAGTTCCTGCAGTCGGTTACAGGCACAGTGTTCTGAAATCCCATCAAGCTCGGAAACCCAAGAGTGGAACTGTCACATACACTGAACCTCATATCGCGTATAACCTCAACAGAAAGAGACGTTATGGCAACATCAACTCCGATTCAGTTGATGCTTCAGTTGGTGAGCTTAGCAGTGTTCCTCAGTATAAGAAAGCGAGACAGGATGTTGAAAAGCCAAGCCTGCCCTCCTCCAATCAGTCAGCAAAGCCAGATCTTTTCACTGTACGTGCTGCGCCTGTTACTAGTTTATTGCTTTACCGCTGTCATTCATGTGACTCTAGATAATCATGTTCTTTCTTTCATCAGGAAATACTGAACATGAAACAAAAGCTGCAACAGCTTGAGATCCAAATTAATCGAGCAAAGCAGCTGAAGAAACAGAAAGTTGAAGAACTCAAACGCTCAGCACAAACTGGTATAAAAGAACAGCTAATAAAGTTTGTCTTCTCTGACTGTCGTCTGTCTCGTTTCATTTGATAAAATTATTCCGCGCAGGCGAATCGCAGCGTCAAGAAGATGTCACAGAATCAAGAATCGTACATGTTACTAACGTAATCCTACATAGTCCCCTTTTATTTTTTCTTTGTGACATTATCTATTTTCCTGTAATGAGGTTCGAATCTAGAACTCATCGAAATAACTTCTCCTAGAACATATCAGGTACACTATGCGGCAAAGAAAGAAGCTATACCGATGCTCTTCAGCAAGTGTGGAACAGTCGAAAACGTCACAGTTGTAACAGATCCAGTAACTCGACATCCAAAGGGGTAAAAAAAGTCCTCTCTTCCTCTTAATCTCTTGTTCTTTGCAAGAGTTTACTAATACACACAGACTCGTTTTAAGGCAAGAAAGACACACGTCCTTATTGCAATCGAAATCATTCCCCTTCTCCAGTGCTGCTTTTGTGACTTTTGCTACAAAGGAGTCAGTTAACAAAGCAATAGCTCTGAGCAACACAATGTTCTATTCAAGACCAATCAAGGTCCGTTTCAATTCCCCTCTTTCTCGAACCATATATTTACTCGTTTCAGACACAAACAAACTCTTCCTACTTTCCAGGTTTGGAGGCACACGTGATAACTTTCTGGAGCAGTGTCACAGACACAAGCACCACAGGTAGTTACTGGAAGTTTAACCGACAGAGAAACATTATGGTAATAGTACAAAGAGAGCCTTCAAAACATCATTTTAACGACGTCGTTGTACAGCTTTTGTGGAATCGTATCATACGATACGTAGTAACTGAAACACTCTTATTTCTCGTTACCGATGTCACAATTGATTCCACTTTCGACAGTGTTTTTTTCTTACATCAATGGTTTTTCATCCCCGGCTATTCTCTTTTTACTTTCATCTTTGGTCAATAACGTTTACGCATCAATGTTTACAGTCGTTCATTTAGCTGATTTCAAAGATTGAGCAAAACAATTGGATTTTAGTTGAACCATTACAAATCGATCAAAAACCTACAATCAGATGTAACAAGACCCAATGTTGCTTGATCAGCACGGCATCTCATGAGCGAGCCTAAACTTTTGAAACTCATCTTCAGGTTGCTTGTGGCTTTTTTGGTCAATTGCAATAAAATGGTCAATATTTCCAAGTTATAGTAACTGAAACTTTTGATATAATATCTCTGCAAGATCACATTCATAGGTAACAAGACTCATTCTAGTACATAAATATATGAATTGCTGTTTTTTTTTTCTTCTTCTTAATTAACACAAAAGATAAAAACTAGAAAATCAACAAGTCTAAAACGGTGGTGGGGGTGGTGGGGTGGTTACTTACTTCTCCTATCTTGAGAAAACAAAATACATTCAGTTTTTTTTTTTTTTTTAATATAGATACACAAACACAAGCACATAGAGATACACAAACTTAAAAATTCTAAAAAGCCCTTTTCTTCTTATATTTTTTTCTTCATCTTCTTCTTTTCTCTCTTGTTATTTTTCTTGGGGATGTTTTTTTATTTTAGTCAATCGTCATTGGCTGACTCATGCAACATCTGAAACGGGCTTTCCTAGCTGTCGTCATTATCTCTGTATCCGCAGCTTCAAGCAGACTCACAACCTCCACAAAACATGGACGCACTTCCGGATTACCGTCCCAGCATCGAGTCATGATCTCACTCAGCACAGGGAGACAGTCGCTCGGCACCGTCGGGCGCACTCCTCGGTTCACAACCGCGAACGCGGCCTGTACAGCCGTCATGTTCTGGAACGGTAACAGCCCTGTGATCAGCTCCCACAGAACGATCCCGAAACTGTACACATCCACTTTCTGATTGTATGCTCTATGCTGTATCATCTCTCTGCAACAAACAACCAAAAAAAAAAACATAATCTTACATTACAAGAACGATAACAAAAAGGTGAATCAAGAATCAGTTTCGAAACTTACGGAGCCATCCATCTGTAAGTTCCGGTTTCTGGTGTCATTCCTTCGGTCTGAACTTCGATCCTCGCCACACCGAAATCCGCGATCTTGATCGACTTATCAGCTGAGATGAGAAGGTTGTCTGACTTGAGATCCCTGTGTATGAAGTTGCGTCCATGGACATAAGCCATACCCCTAGCAACATCCAGCGCCTGCTTCACAGCCAGCTTCAAAGGCACGGCTCTGTTCTGTCTCTTTGTCAGAAACTGCCTCACGGAGCCTCCTTTAGCGTACTCAGTCACTATACACCACACCATCGGCTTGCGGCAAGCACCAATGAACCTCACGATGTTAGGGTGCTTCAGATTCGCAAGCATAGTCACCTCTTGCTGAAACTGCTGTTCCATGAACTGCGCCTTCTCCACGCTGTTCTCTGGCCTCTCAAGTATCTTGATCGCTACATCCTCCCCATTGTACGTCCCTTTGTACAATTTACCGAAAGCCCCTTGAGCAAAAGCAGGACCCATGTAGAGATTCCTCAGATCTATCGTCCACTCTTCATAGTTCGCCAGCCCTTCGGTCGGATACCTGCTATCCATCAGCGCTTGAGCCAAGGCGTCGTCGTTCAGCGCGTGGGTGACTTTCCCCGGGCGAAACACGCTCTGCCCGACCGAGAGCGAGTAGCCGCCATGGCGCAACGGCTTCAGACCCGGGTGGCCGATAAGAGCGTCGCTGGAGCCGACGCTGCTGTTATCCACAGACATCGACACAGATCCTCCGGCGTTACTCGTCTGCATGCTCTCCATGGACATGTTCGAGCCTTCGTTAAGCTTTTGGTAAAACTCCTGCGTGAAAGCATAGTAATTGTTGTCGTTGTTGTGATTCCCAACAGCCATCACGTTGAACTTTGCTCCCTCCAGCATCTTTCCACTCTCTTGGTTACGAATTACTACGATTCTCTGACTAAACTGCAAAGGCACAAAGATGACACAAAGCAATCACTTAAAAACATAATACCAAAAGCAAAGACCTATCTATAAATAGCATCTTTCTTCTCTTGAAACTGAGAAAAAAAAACTAATGTCTTGATACATTTACGAAACTAGTCATCTCAAATGTATAATCTTTTTACTATGATCCCAAAAAAAAAAAAAACTTACTTGTGAAACGAAAGCAAGAACCTTGACCTGTATTTCAAAAAGCTCTACACCATGTGAAACTTAATTGAAGCAAATGAGCTAGTGAAGAAGAAGAAATCAAGCATAACAACTATGATAACTATTTACCATTAGATTCGAGTTTAATTAAGCAGAAACCATAGCCATTTCACAAAAAAAAACACCAAATTTGATAGTTACAGATCATGACTCCACCCAAAAAAAAACTTTAATTCCTAAATACAGAAACAGCTAGTGGCACTGAATTCAAAAACCCAAAAGGAAAAAGAAAAGTGAAGAACACAAAAGTAAACACAGATCCGATGATTCGAGTAAAGTAGAAGAAGAAATTAGGGTTTACCTAGAGCTATCTAACCCCAATAAAACAGTTGATGTACGCAGGAACACATGAAACTCGCCTCTTTCTCACCCGATGAGTAAAAGGATCGAAGGGAAGAAGATAGTGACTAACATCCGATTTGAAGATATTAAGAACCCTAATACAAAGGTTTAAGCTCTGATCGAAACCTAATACAAAGGTCGAGAGAAAAAATCAGAAAACCTGTGAGATTGAGAAGAGGGGCACGAGGAAGAATAAGAAGGGAAGAAGGAAGAAGACGAGTCAGTCGTCGTTTCCCATTTACTTTCCCAGCTTTCGATTTTTTGTTTTTTCGTTTTATTTTAATTTTGATCCCGTCCCCTTTATTAATTTTAATTGGCAAATTCCTTTTCCAACTCGCACTCTCGATCGCGGAAACTGTATCGCACGCGCTACGAGTAGGGACACGCGTCGAGCGTTGGTTTCGCCGTTACGAGGTCTAACGTATGAGGCGGCGCGTTGCCGCTTTAATGCTACGAGCAACAGTACTCTTTTCTTATTCACGCTTGTCTTCCTTTTAAGACCAATTATTTAATTAATTTTGCGCTAAACAGCAACTTTTTTTTTCACCTCGAACCTCTCGTTTGTTCAGTTAAAGAACAAAAAATCTCGTATTTTAATGACTATTTACAAATGGAATAAAATCAGCTTACCGTTTTTTTATTTTTGAACACAATGGCGTACGTTTTTCACAATCTTTTGTTTTTTGTTTTTTTTTTGTTTTCTTCCTCTTAATTTCGGGTTTTTAAAGGTGATTTTCCACACATATTAAGCTAACAATGACATGTAAACAAGCTTTATCGGTATTCCCAACTTTCCGAAAAAATCTAATTTCCACGATCGGATTCGCGAAATAGCATTTCCGGAAACTAAATCTTGTCGGTATTCCCAACTTCCGAAAAAAACACGATCTGAATAATAATATCACAAAACATGTTTTTTTTTTACCTTTTAATCTAACGACAACATAATGACAAACTTTATCGAAATTCTCAATCTTGCGGAAAAATCTAATTCTAAAAGTTAGATCGCAAAAATACATTTTATGAAATTAAATTTTAGAGTCACGTTTTTTTCACAAGATTTAATCATGAGCCTGGCGCAGAGAGAGGAAGTGATGGGGGACATACAAGGAACAATCCCGGTTTTACCAATAACACGTAATCTAGGTTTAACTTGCTCAATAGATGGCTCTTGGAAAGACACGGTAGTCAATTCGGGTTTGGGATGGTATTGTCAGGGTCAACATGCGGAGGACACTTTACTAGGATTAAGGAATGTGAGACGAAGTCTTTCATCACTACATGCGGAATTAGAGGCTTTGATTTGGGCTATGCATTGCATGCTTGATGGTGGAAGGTTAGCGGTGAACTTTACTACAGACTGTTCCGAATTGGTACGGATGGTGTTCAAACCAGAAGAATGGCCGGCGTTCACACTACACTTGGAAGAATACGAGACAAGCAAGAAAGAATTTACTTTTTTCTCAATCTCGCATATCCCACGCGCTCAAGACACAAAGGCGGACAAGCTAGCACGGAGTGCTCGAGACTGTCTTTATCATTTGGATTATGTAAACTCAGTTCCACCGGTTTGGATTTCTGAACCGTTCTAGGTGCTGAGGCTGTTGATAAAAAAAAAATATTTAATCATGAGTTAAGAATCATTCGCTCTCTAACGATCAATCACCTATCATACAATTGTCAATATTTTCAGTATAACGTACATTAATCATAACTAATAAATTTAATTAATTAAAAATTAAAAATCCGATCCGAACAATAATATCACAAAACATATTTTTCAATTTTTAATCTAACAACAAATGTGGACAATTTTTATCGGAATTCTCAACCTTTTGGAAAAATATAATTCCAACAATTAGATTCACAAAATATCAATTTGGAAAACTAAATTTTAGATTCACGATTATTTCACCATATATATGCAAGAGTTAAGATTGATTCACTCTCTAATGATCGAATCACCTATCATACAATTGTCAATATTTTCAGTATAACATATATTTTTCATGACTAATAAATTTAAAAAATTTAGAAATCCGAAATTCATTTTGCCAAAAAAAAAAAAATCCGAAAATCAAATCCGAACAATAATATCACAAATCTTTTTTCACTTTTTAGTCTAACAACAACTAAGGTTTATCGGAATTCTCAATTTTCTGGAAAAAATTAATTCCAAAATTTATATTCTTCAAAATAACATTTTTTTGGAAACCAAATTTTAGACACACGTTTCTTTCAACAAATATATGTTGGAGTTAAGCTTGATTCGCTCTTTAACTATCAGATCACCTAGCATATAATTGTCAATATTTTTAGTATAATAGACATTTCAAAAATCTGATCCAAACAATAATATCATAAAACATGTTTTAAGACCAATTTTTTTAATTAATATTTGCCTAAAGAGCAACTTTTTTTTCACCTCGAACCTCTCGTTTGTTCAGTTAAAGAACAACAAATCTCGTATTTTAATGACTGTTTACAAATGGAATAAAATCAGCTTACCGTTTTTATTTTGAACACAATGCCATACGTTTTTCACAATCTTTTGTTTTTGTTTTTTGTTTTTTTTTCTCTTAATTTCGGTTTCTTAAAGGTGATTTTCCACACATATTAAGCTAACAATGACATGTAAACAACCTTTATCGGTATTCCCAACTTTCCGAAAAAATATAATTCCCACGATCGGATTCGCAAAATAGCATTTCCGGAAACTAAATCTTGTCGGTATTCCCAACTTCCGAAAAAGTCTAAATCTTACGATCGGGATTCGCGAAATAGCATTTCCGGAAACAGTTTCAATATATCCAACTTTTTCCCACGAGTAATGAATTCAGTTATATAGAAATCCAAAAATCCGATCCGAACTATAGTATCACAAAACATGTTTTTTTTACCTTTTTACTCTAACGACAACATAATGACACTTTATCGAAATTCTCAATCTTGCGGAAAAATCTAATTCTAAAAGTTAGATCGCAAAAATACATTTTATAAAATTAAATTTTAGAGCCACTTTTTTCACCAGATATATACATGAGTTAAGATTGATTCGCTCATACAAGTGTCAATATTTTTAGTATAACATACATTTTTGCAAACTAATAAATTTAATTAATTAGAAATCCAAAAATCCGATCCGAACAATAATATCACAAAACGTGTTTTCACTTTTTAATCTAACAACAACATGTGAACAAGCTTTATCGGAATTCTCAACCTTCCGGAAAAATCTAATTCCAGCCATTAGATTCACATAATAACAATTTAGAAAACTAAATGTTATAGCCACGTTTCTTTCACTAGATATATGCAGGATTTGAAATTGATTCGCTCTCTAACGATCGAATCATCTATCATACAATTGTCTATATTTTCATTATAACATATATTTTTAATAACTAATAAATTTAATTATTTAAACACCAGAAAATTCTTTTGCCCAAAACAAAATCTGAAAATCCGATCCGAACAATATTATACAATTTTTTTTCACTTTTTAGTCTAACAACATGTGGACGATATTTATCAGAATTCTCAATCTTCTCAAAAAATTTAATTGCAACAATTAGATTCACAAAATAACATTATTAAAACTAAATTTTACAGCCACAATTCTTTCACCAAATATATGCAAGAGTTAAAATTGATTTGCTTTCTAATGATCGGATCACCTATGATACAATTGTCAATCCTTTAAGTACAACATACTGTACATTTTTCATGGTTTTTATTTAAAAATCTAAAAATCCGATTCAAACAATAATATCACAAACACATATTTTCCATTTTTTAGTCTAACAACAACATATGGACAAGAATTATTGGATTTCTCAACCTTCTGGAAAATTTTAATTTCAACAATTAGATTCGCAAAATAACATTTTTGGAAACTAAATTTTACAGCCATGTTTCCTTCACCAGATATATATATGTAGGATCACCTATCAAACAATTGTCAATATTTTTTATATAACATACATTTTGTATGATTTTTATTTAAAAATCCAAAATTTTGATCCGAATAATAATATCACAAAGCATGTTTTTCACTTTTTAGTCTAACAACAACATGTAAACAAGATTTATTAGAATTCACAACCTTCCAGAAAAATCTAATTCCAACATTTGGATTCGCAAAATAACATTTTTTAAAACTAAATTTTAGAGCCACGTTTCTTTCGCCAGATACATGCAACAATTAATATTGATTCGCTCAATAACGATCAAATCACCTATCATACAATTGTCAATATTTTTAGTATAACATACATTTTTCATGATTTTTATTTAAAAATCCAAAATTAAATCCGAAAAATAATATCACAAATCATGTTTTTCACTTTTTAGCCTAACAACAACATGTATACAAACTTTACCAGAATTCTCAACATTCCCGAAAAATCTAATTCCAAAAGTTAGTTTCACAAAATAACATTTTTGAAAACTAAATTTTAGAGCCACGTTTCTTTCACCAGATATATGCGGGGATTAAGATTGATTCACTATTTAACGATCGAATCACCAATCATACAATTGTTAATATTCAAAAATACTATTTAACTGACATTTTTTATTTTTATATCCAAAAATTCGATCCAACAATAATATCACAAAGCATGTTTTTCACTTTTTATCTAACAACAACATGTGGATAAGCTTTATCAAAATTCTCAACCTTCCGAAAAAATCTAATTACAAGAATTAGATACGCAAAATAACATTTTTAGAAACTAATTTTTAGAGCCACGATTTGTTCACCAAATATATGCAGGAGTTAAGATTGATTCGCTCTCTACGATCGAATCACATATCATACAATTGTCAATATTTTCAGTATAACATATATTTTTCATGATTTTTATTTAAAAATCCAAAAATCCGATCCGAACAATAATATCACAAAACATGTTTTTCACTTTTTTAGTATAACAACAACATGTGGACAAGCTTTAAGCTACAGAAAAAATATAATTCCAATATTTAGATTAACAAAATAAGATTTTTGAAAACTATATTTTAGAACTATATTTCTTTCACCAGATATATGCTAAGAGTTAAGATTGGATCTCTAACATCGAATCACCTATCATACAATTGTTAATATTTTCAGTATATATCAAACATTTTTCATGACTTTTAGTTAAAAATCTAAAAATCCGATTTGAACAGTAAGTAATATCACAAAGCATGTTTTTCATTTTTTATAACTTTTCATAACCATCGATCTGCTGTACTAGGAAATTTATACCGCACATAACCAAACCGTTCTCTTGATTATTTTGTTTTTGTTCATACAACCATTTCGTTTTATTAACCAGTGGGAATGACAATGATTTAATCAAATGTGGCTTGACCAAAAAAAATTAACCAAATGTGAATATATTTATAAAATTTTGTGGTTTTCCTTTCATTACAACAATAAATATATTCTCGTCACTAAATTTTGATATATCTCTCAACTTCTACATGATAAAAAAAATAAAAATACTATTGGGGTCAATTATTCGGCGAGGCTCTCCCTTTACACACACTCACACACGCTCAAGTGAATGAATAATACACAAAAGGAAGACAAATACATAAAACATACATATACACATTATATTCATCTCCTTTTCAAATGTTCCTCCTATGTTCTCTTCTCTTCTGTTTCTGTCTTGTCTCTCTCTCTCTCTATGTTCTCTCCAAGACTCAGTCAATGGTCATGGGTTGAACACAGCAACTGAACCTGGCTTTACGAATGTTGTTCATTATCTCTGCCTCGGCTCGCTCGAGCATCATCACAATCTCAGTGAATGGTGGACGCACTTCGGGGTTCGCGTCCCAACAACGAGTCATGATGTTGCTCAGCACGGGAAGACAATCATTTGGGATCGATGGTCTCACTCCTCTGTTCACAACCGCAAACGCCGCTTGTACAGCTGTCATGTTCTGAAACGGGACCATACCAGTCAATAGCTCCCATAGCACGATCCCAAAGCTGTACACATCAACCTTCTGCGTGTAAGGCCTGTGCTGGATCATCTCCCTGCAAAAATACAATCAATAGCAATAAACATCACATGATTCACTTCTACTATCACTTTTCCGTAATTGAGAGCTTTTATGATCCTTTTTTTTCCAAAACTTCTCTCTGTATTCTCTAGCATATTCCTAGGAAAGCTGGAGCACAATTGGATTCTATTCTCAGAGATTGACTCTAATATGGGTTTGACAACAATAATAATAATGTAATAGGCTAATAGCATATGCTTAGAATGTAGAATCTCATCATTCTGCTTGACTTACTACACCATTAGTATTCACTTTCCATTGTAGTTTTACAAAAAATGTCAAATGATGCATCAATTCAAAACAGTTCACAAAGCACAAAAGGCAAACAGGACTCATAAACTACATTAAACATAGATCAGATATCAAAGCAAAAAAAGACATGGCTAAGCAGAAATAGATGGAAAATTTACTGGCCAAGATATGCTAAAATTGCCACTAAAACTTGCAAAATCAAATTATACTAGCATTGAGTAATATTAAATGTAAAAAAAGAAGAGTAATATTAAGAATTCGAAAATACTCCCAACTTTCTAGTGGCACATATTTTAGATATCTTTCATCATGTGTGTCCTTTGCCTCTAGTTACAAGCTGATGTTAAGATTCTTCAGTATTACTAAGTAACCAGAGGAGTGGACCAGTAAAATACTAAAAATGTGGGGGCGTGAGAGCATTTGGTAAATCAAAAGGAAAAAAAAGGTAAGTTTATACCATATCATATTCATTATGCTTCTCTCAACTTGCTGCAAGATTCTACTAGGGGAAATCAAATAAGATTCATATCCCTGAATCACCATAGCATGGTTGACTATCACCATTGCTGGGAAACTAGTGGAGTACACTATTTACAAATCTAAATCAAATAAAAAAGGAAGATAAAAAAAAAACACTCAAGTGGGCAAAAACTATATCAGGAAACAAAAGTCTTGTCCACAATCAATGCCTTTCTTGTTATAAAAAAGGCAGAATCAGCTTATGGTACTATGATACTTTTTAGTTATATGAATTGGTTTGCATGAAATTAATAGTCATACAGACCAAAGCTCATTAGCTGCTTCAGTAACCAAAGGAGAAGATCTAGCAAACAAAGGCTAATGAGACTAGCAGAATGTATATAAAGAGAGAGATTTATAGACTTACGGTGCCATCCAACGGTAAGTCCCTGTCTCTGGAGTCATCCCTTCTGTTTTGACCTCGATCCTAGCAACACCGAAATCCGCAATCTTGATGGATCTATCCGCGGAAATCAGAAGATTATCTGATTTCAAATCTCTGTGAATATAACCAAGCCCATGAACATATGCCATTCCAGTAGCCACATCCAACGCCTGCTTAACCGCCAATTTCAAAGGCACAGCTCGGTTCTGTCTCATTGTCAGAAACTGTCTCAAAGACCCTCCCTTGGCATACTCTGTAACAATGCACCAGACCACTGATCTACGGCAGGCACCAATAAACCTGACGATGTTGGCGTGCTTAAGCGTTGCAAGCATCATCACCTCCTGCTGAAACTGATGCTCCATCAGCTGGGCCTTCTCCGGATCATTCTCGGGTCTCTCAAGTATCTTAATGGCCACATCCTCACCGTTGTATGTTCCTCGATAGAGCTTACCAAATGCTCCTTGAGCAAAAGCAGGACCCATATGGAGTTTCCTCAAATCAATAGTCCATTCATCGAACTCCGCTAATCCTTCGACTGGATATCTACTATCCATCAAAGCTTGCGCTAGAGCGTCGTCGTTAAGCTCGTGGCTCCCTGGACGGTAAACGCTGTTTTCCGCTGTCCCGGTGTAGTTCTGCCACACTGGTCCTAGACCAGGGTGGCCTAAAATGTGGGTTTTGGAATCATTTGACCCAACACTGCTGTTGTCCATCGACGTTGCCACAGAACCACCAACAGTACTTGTCTGTAAACTGTCAATAGACATGTTAGAGCCTTCGAGTTTTTGGTAGTGTTCATAGTAACTGTTGTTGTTGTGATTGTTCCCTCCGATGAACCCGTTGAACTTTGGTGCTTCCATCATTTTCCCAATCATTCAAACACACTTTGTAAAACACTGATGATAGAAAGAGGCAGATTTTTGAACTAGTAGCCAAAAATGTTCAAGCAAACGGCTTAATCACAAGGCGTTGATTCTGTATTTTCTGTAACATATAACAAAAAAAATACAGCTTAGACATAAAGAAATACTAGACAAAACATCTTCTTTAGGAAAACTCTATTGATTGCACAAAGTACCAAAATTTCCAAACCCTAAGCAACTTCTATTAATGGTTATGTGAGGACATTTCCTCAAAACGCAATCATCTTTAGGCTTTTCTATATTTGTACCAACATTAGGATAATCAAAAACTACCCAGAAATAGATGGTTTTACTTCGATTCTCAGCTTTCCTATGACTAGTCTCACACTTCAGGGTCTCTCCATCAACAAAGAACTAGATTTGAGGTTAAAAGTAGAGAAACAACTTTGGATTCAAAAAAGGAGAAAAAAAAACAAACACCAATTAATCGATCATGGAAACGCAAAGTAAAGAAGAAGCCCCAAATCTGGATTTTGATCAAAATCTGACCAAAAGAGTTGTGGATTTACCACGAATTGTTTGACTATTATTGATTACCAGAGGTTACGGATAAAGCGACGATGAACAAGCAGAAGAAGAAGAAGAAGAAGAGGCAACGAGATATTTACTGGTTATTCAAGCAGAGATGGGAGAGAGATAACATCGGAATGGTAATTACGAAGACGATCCCAAGCAGGAAAGAGAGAGAGAGATAAGAGAGGCTGACCACAACGACGAACAACGACGATGGAAGAGAGAGAGAGAGAGAGAAGTCGGGTCAGTCTTCTTCGCTCCTCGTTTGATTTATTTTATTTTATTTTATTTTAATCATTTTCATACACATTTGTAAACCCGAAACTCTATGGGCTTGAAGCCCAAAAAATATTATGGGGTAGCCCATATTAGTTAGGGTTTTTATGGGGTTGTCGACGTCTTGAGTTGATTAAACTCTCACCCTCATAACTCTGACTTCACTTTCGTCGCCGCTCGTGAGGAAGAAGAAGAAGAAGAAGAAGAAGAAGAAGAAGAAGAAGAAGAGAGCAAACAACATGGCGACTAACGTAGAGCTCTCCCAGAAGGAATCTGACATCCGGATGATGATTGCTGCTGAGGTTCACCTCGGAACCAAAAACTGCAATTACCAAATGGAGCGATACACTTTCAAGAGACGCAACGATGGTAATCTCCACATGATCTTTGCTCACTTTTTGATCTCATGTACAATGCGTTTGTGCTGATTTATAGTTGGTTAGAGAGAAATGTGGATATTTCTCTGTTAATTTGAATTTTGATTTTTTTTTTTTTTTTTTTTCGATTTGAGTGTGTTAAAGTCTTGATAGCATCTGACCGAGGAAGATCGGTTCTTGTTTGGTCTCTGATCTCGCTAGTGATCTCTGTTTAGGTAATTTTTTGTGTTTTTTATGTGGGATTTAATTCTTTTGTTGGACTTGAATTCGAATAGCATTGCTTGTGGCTTTGGGTTTAAGTAAGCTTTGAAATTCAATGTAGCTATGGTGCGTAAATGATTGAGAATTTGGCTATCTCCTGATTTAGGAGATGCACATTAGGCTTAATCTCAACATCATTGTCCAGATTTTTTATCGGTCTGAAAAGAGATTATTGGTGTGTCAATTGATTATTGAGAGTCAATTTGGATTGGTGATTGTGTTAGTGTTTTGTCTTGATTTGCATCTGATTTGAGGTTTCTCATAGAGAGATATTTGTAGTTTTGCTGTGTTAAACCTGTGGTGAAGATTCTGAACTCGATTGCTTCGATTTTCCTCTAATGGAAACGTCTTCTTTGTCAGGTATTTACATCTTCAACGTCGGGAAAACATGGGACAAGCTGCACATGGCTGCTCGTTGTATCGTGGCGATTGAGAACCCTCAGGACATTATTGTTCAATCCGCTAGACCCTATGGACAGAGAGCTGTTCTCAAGTTTGCTCAGTACACTGGTGCTAATGCCATCGCTGGAAGACACACCCCTGGTACTTTCACCAATCAGATGCAAACTTCCTTCAGCGAGCCTAGGTTGTTGATCCTCACAGACCCGAGAACTGACCACCAGGTAAAGTCTCCAGCTTTACGAGTCTTATTCCCTAAAATGTTACTGATGGGTCAATAATGTGTTGAGACTTTAATGTCTTGTGTGTGTGTGTGTGTTGCAGCCAATCAAGGAAGGTGCTTTGGGAAACATTCCGATCATTGCTTTCTGTGACACAGACTCTCCCATGAGATTTGTCGACATTGGAATCCCTGCAAACAACAAGGGAAAGCACAGCATTGGTTGTCTCTTCTGGCTTCTTGCTCGCATGGTCCTTCAGATGCGTGGAACCATTCGTCCCGCACAGAAATGGGATGTCATGGTAAAAGAGCAATAGTCATTCTTGGTTACATGAAGTCGATGATTTGTTTTGGTTACTCACATTTGGTGTGTTTGTGTTGTTGTTGTACAGATGGACCTGTTCTTTTACAGAGAGCCCGAGGAGGCTAAGCAAATCGAAGACGAAGAAGGTGCACCGCAGACCGATTTTGGACTCCCTCCTCCCGAATACGTCTCCGGTGGTGACCAGTGGACAACTGCTCAGATTCCCGATGCCGCGTGGCCAGGAGAGGCTCAGGAGCCAATCTCTGCCGCTCCTGCAGCTGCTGCTTCTTGGACCGATGCGAGCGGTAAGTTTTTGACAAGATCATCATCTAAGCTTTTGCTTAAATCGTAATCTGATCTTGATTTCAATTTTTTTTTTTTTCAGCTGCTCCAGCAGCAGATGGATGGGACACAGCTGTGCCACCTCCAGCAGCAGCTGTTCCAGGAGCCAGTTGGGATTAAATTTTTGTTCCGGGTTTAAAAATTATTCAAGAATTGTAGTAGCTTCTTGTTTTTTTGTTCTCGCTACTTTCTCGTTTTTGACATGGACGTTGTGGTGTTCTATTGTCTTCTTCTCACTAGCTACTTTCTCGTTGAGACGTTTTAGATAACGATTTTGCAAAATCTCATCTATGCGAATAGGCCTAGGTTGCGGATCGGATCCGCCCCGCTTGATCCGTTCCGCAGCGGATTTTAATTTTTTTTGATCTGCTTCGACCCGCCCCGCAAATTTTTTCGATTATGAATATCCGCGGGTAACCCATCAATATTTAAATAAAAATAAAAAATAAATTTTATAATTTATTTAAAATTATAAAAATAAAATGGTTAGCGAATTTATACAAATATTACATAATATTTTAAAATTTTAATAATTTTGTCAATAAATTTTTTAATAATTAACATTTAAAAAAAAAAAAAATTTTGCCGGATAACCCGCGAACCCGTAAAATAAAATTGGAACATTCACATCCGCAGCTAATGAACCAAATTCCCAGGCCTACTGCAGTGAATATAACGACGAGTCGTGAGGTTTTTAAATTAAGACTCCAAGATAATATAAAATTAAGAATTGGGGTCTATTCACAAAGAAGTGAAAGTAAAGGGATCAAGAAGAACAAGAGAAAGAAGTCGCTGAAGTAAATGGGTCTATTTACAGAATAATAATAAAGTAAAGGGGGTGAAAATATAAAACCAAACAAAAACTTGGGGGACTAGAAAAACCCTTCTCGAATCAGAATTTTATTTTCCGATTGTAAAGTGGAAGAAGACGAAGCGAATCTAAAATTTCTCCCATAGCTACTACTTCCTTGTCGTCGCTGCCTTTGGATTTACTAGAAGAGATATTTTCTAGGGTTCCGATCGAGTCGTTGGCACGTTTCAGAGCGACAAGCAAACGATGGTGCGCTTTCTTCAACGACGAGAGACTCATCTACAAGCTCTTGGATCCCTCCCAGGAACGATTCATGCAAATCGAAGCTGATCACAAATCGATCCAGATCCCTCCCAGGAACGGTTCCGTGTCTATGAATGGGAACATGTACTGGATTGCTCAGAAGAAGATGACGACGGTTCGCTCTGAAATCGAATTCTCCATCCAATGTTTTGATTCAAGCCCGTAAGCTGTGAGGGAATTGATTACTCGTATAGATATGGTCAGAGTCAAACAGTGCTCTTGTCAGGTTTCGGAGGAGATAGGCTTTCTTTGTTATATATTCTTAAAAATGTGAAGATGGAGGTGTGGGTTACAAGCAAGCTGACCGATGGGGGGGGGTTGTCTCGTGGAGCAAGTATTTTAGTGTAGCTCCTGATCCCTCCACTTGCGGTTCTCTGACAAGATTCATCCATAAGACCAATAAGATGATGTTCTTGTGCCAGGAAGAAGATTTCGAAGAGAAGAAGAATGTTTACACCAATGTTTACGAAATCTGTGAGATCGAAAAGCAAGTTGTGCTGAGAAGAAGATATAGATCTTGTGATAGCAGCCCTTGCATTAATCTGTATGTGCCAAGCCTAGTTCCGGTTCCTTGTTTAGGGGAACTTGGCAGTGGAAGCAACTCAAAAAGTATGTTTACGTTTTGGTGCCAAGTTTGCAGTGTTGGTGCCTTTTGTGGAAGAGCCATGAGGAGTCATGAGTCAGGAAAAAGGCACAAGGCTATGATTGAAAGACAGAATGATCAGACGGCTGCTTCAACCTCCGTCATCACAGTGCCACAATCCGAAGCCATCAAAGCAGAAGGTGAGAAGAAAAAGAGGGTAATCATTCGGTGCGAAACTTGTAATATTTCGACGTGTTCTGAGAAGGTGATGGAGACTCATAAGCTTGGGAAAAACCACAAGTCTCAGCTTGAAGAAACAGTATTCTCAGCATAATTCCACAAGACTCATAAGGCTTATATATGATCCGGTAGCGTTGCACATTTTCTTTCAAAACCACAAACACTTTGTTTCTCAGTGAAACGGTGATTGAAAACATTATGGTCATTGGCAAGTTTGTCGCAATACACCTCGTTCTATGACTATGGACTATGCACTAATTAATTATCTTTGATATATGTTTAAGTTGGATTAATAAGAATGATCTATACAATTAATAAAAACACTTTCTCTACAAGGGAAAGACACTCTACTGCATCTCCTTATACTTCTACGAGCATGCAAAGTTCTTCAGTTTCTCATTTACATACAACCATATTTAAAACCTTCCTCAATTTTTATTTGAGGGTTCTTGTCCACTTAAAGTTACGTAACCTCCAAGTTATATATATCTCAAAATGAGAGGAAGATGGTACACGTAAAAGAGACTAGCGAGGAGTTGCTTTTGCTACAGCTTTATGCATGTTCTAAGCTTTTGTTCTCCATCTATGCATTTCTCTACTTATATAATTATATTTTTCAACAATTAGACGTTTACAGAGCTTATTGGTTGACTGTTTAAGGTACAAAATTAGTTGATGAGTTTTTTGTAGCTAGCTTTGTGGAGAATCTAAATCTGAAATTGAGCTTGGTTTTGGTTTGTTCCAGAGTTTTATTACACTGTGAAGAGAGAATGTTATTTTCAGTTGGGGCGGGTTAGTGTCAACTTAGAGATTTTGATCAAGTCTCAGTAGAACAAGAAAGAATGAACAAAAATCTAATCTAGTGATCAACAAACCAAGATGCATACTTGAATCTTCAAATTTAAAAGATGAATCGTGAGCTTATCAATATCTTAATTGACTCAAAAAATGCAAATTAACAAATGCAAAACGTTGAGCTTGCGCCGGAAGAATCAATCATCGGACGGCGTTTTTTTTTTTTCCATTAGCTTTTGTATAAATTTAGGCCTGCGCATTCAGATACCGGTTCGGGTTCGGATCGGGTTTATTCAAATATTAGTTATTTGTTTCTATGTTATAAGTCCCATTTAGAATTTTTTTATTTATTTTCGGGTCTGGTTTGATTTGGTTCATATCAGATCCGGGTCGGTTCTGTATTAAAGTAGAAGAATTTACCTGAATCCCGATTGGACGGGTTGGTTCAGACTTTTTTAATCCGAAAGTAATCAAATTTTTGGTTCGGTTTGAATTTTTGTAATCGAATTAACCAAAAAATATCCAAAAATATCTGAATATACCTGAAATATTTGAAACAGATATTCGAAAATACCCGATTTACTCGAAGTACCAAAAAAAAAAAACCTGAAAATATTTGAAATACCTATAAAAATACCCATAAAAATTAGGTTTTGGATATTTTTCGTTCAGATAATTTCGGGTACCCGTTTGGTTATCAAATATTTTCGATTCTCGGTTTGAATCTGGTTCGGTACCGGTTCTTCGGATATAGGAGTGAAGACTCCATTTGGAATTTTGGATATTTACGCCCGTTCCAATTCGGTTCGATAGGAGTTTTTAATTCGGTTCGATTCGGTTTGGTTCATCGGATCCGGTTTTTATGCCCAAACATAGTATTATACATGTGAGACACCGTGTTTAGCATTCAATAATCGTTATGTTATTTCGCTAATGGACTATAATGATTTAGACTAATATATCTCAATTTAGGATAATATTCTTCTTAATGTAGTTTTTGTATTATTGGGTTTTTAATAAAATTTGGCCGATAATAAAAAAAAAAAGATGTCAAAAGGGCTCAACTACAAGATCTTGAGGACCGGTATCAAGTTTGGCAAATCATCAGAGATTGAGATATATAAGTTTAAGTCTAAATTCTGGAGAAGTGTTGATGCTACCCTCGAATGCAATGCACTGTTGGAATCTTGGCATTCGAAATGGGATGTCATGGTAAGAGGAATATTATTATTCTTATGTCTTTGTCTTGGTTACATGAAGTCTGATGGAGTGATGGTTATTTACATTTGGTGTGTTTTTGTTGTTGTACAGATGGACCTGTTCTTTAATAGAGATCCCGAGGAGGCTAAGCAGACCGAAGACGAAGACGCTGCACCACAGACAAATTTTGGACTCCCTCCTCCCGGAGTCGCCGGTGGAGACCAATGGACAACTGCTCAGATTCCCGATGCCGCGTGGTCAGGGGTGTTGAGAATTGAGTCCATGATTAAATGCTATGTCAAAAGCTATATGTAAGAGTCGTGACTGTAGTTTGGGTAGTTATTCAAAAGCTACATTAAGAAGAATATTATCCTAAATTGAGATATATGTAAGAGTCGTGACTGTAGTTTGGGTAGTTATTCAAAAGCTACATTAAGAAGAATATTATCCTAAATTGAGATATATGTAAGAGTCGTGACTGTAGTTTGGGTAGTTATTCAATTATGAAAAGTCACATATCATTACGAACAGTTACGTATCGTTACGATCGGTTACGTTCGATCATGATCACTATATAAGTTAGTGTTATGTTATTGTAAATAGTTGTCGAGATATAGAGAAGTTTTTCCAGATTTTATTCTCTGTTTTCTTTTCTCTTCCAATTCTATTACTTTTCTTTATCACATGTTTACGTCTTGTACAAGAAGCAATGGCTTCTAAAATGGTACAATGATAGTCTCTCATTTTAGCATGTTTTTAAAATTCATATATGATAGTTTTGCATCCATACATGCATTCATTAGATAGTTTTAGGCTAAATTGCATTCATTTTAGAGTTTAGTGAGTCTTAGCTTAGGATTTTGTATATATGTTGCATTTGAAGTGTTTCTCAGGTATTCTAGAGCTTGAAGAGGCTATTGGGAGGTTGGTGAATGAGCAAGAAAGCCAAGAAGGGGAAGAACAGAAGGAAAACATGCAGCAAAACTCGCAAAGGACATGAAGAAAGCAGTATCGGTGTGATCACACCGATACACATACCGGCATTTTGTATCGGTGTAATCACACCGATACGCATACCGGCCTTTTATATCGGTGTAATCACACCGATATGGAACCCGCGGTTTTGTTTACTTAAGACGAAAATACACTGTTGATCGTCATTATCTAGTTGACTTTTTATTTCTAAACTTTTCCAGAAACTCTCTCTGTATTTGGTGATTTTATTTGCAAGACCTTTGAATCAAAAACTTCAATTCAAGAGTTCTTCTTCTCTAATCTCTTCCCTTTACTCTTCCTAATGCTTATTATCAAGTTTTTACAAGTTTTTGTTGGTTTGATCATGAACTGTGAGTAGTTCTTTAGAATCTAAGGTTGGTTAGATCTAGGGTGTTTAGGGTGTTAGTCTTGATGTCTATGAGTTGATTCTTCCATATCTCTTCTTGCTTAATGCTCTTAATGCCAATTTCAACCTTGATCATGTTGAATTAGATTTCTAGGGAATTTTCTCATCCAAAAGATTAGTAAAATTTCTGGATCATTTAAGCAAGAGATTTACATACTTAGCTCATGAAAGTGATTGTCTAAGGTGTTTATTAACAGATTAGAACTGAATCTTTATGCTTGTTGCATCTTTGATCACAAATGAAAGTTTGTTCTTGATTAGAAATGTGATGAAAGGATTAAGTTCATGAAAGTGGTTTAATTTATTCTTGAAGTTTTAAGCTTGGAGATTAGCATTTATATGAGTAGAATGACATTATTGATTACACTTTTAAACACCTGAAAATCAATACCATAACCTTGGATTCATCTTTTCAAAATTTACAAAAACTATTTAGAAACTCTGTTTTGTTTTTATCTTGAAGATAGCTTGTCTTTCATCTTGTTTAATGTTACTAATCACATACCAAAATCTTCACTAAACTTGCTTAGATTAAGAAGTTTTATGAATTCCTTTTGTCACAACAAACCAATATGGATTGATCCTCAAATTCTACAATGACATGTGTAGTAGGATTGAGTAATTGATTGGTAAAATCATGTTATCATACAAGAGCATAAAACCAACAAGGGGAAGCTCAGGAGCCAATCTCTGCTGCTCCTGCCGCTGCTGCTTCTTGGACCGATGCGAGCGGTAAGTTTTTGACAAGATATCATCTAAGCTTTTGCTTAAATCGTAAACTGATCTGGGCGAAAAGCGATTCTGACTGACGTGGCAGGCGATTTTCTGGACGACTTTTTGGTAAAGTTCTCCCCAGATTTTTTCGGTGGTTCGCTGCCGACAGCTCCTTATGTCGGAGCCGACGGTCGTAGATGATGCTACGGCAAGACCCTCTGAAGGTCCTGATCCACTGAAGAAGCCAACATGGTCTTCGATTGTTCAGAGCAGACCTTCTCTGTCGAAGCATGAGCTTAAGTTCTCAGTAATCGACGGAACCCCAACCGTGGTGATCCCGGATGAAATCATTGAAGATTCGCCTCCTCTATGGGAGGACTTTCTGATCGGTAAGTTTCTATCAACTGCTCCTCATGTAGCCAAAGTACATGTCATTGTCAACAAGATCTGGACTCTCGGCGACAAATCGGTGAGAATCGATGCATTTGTGGTCAACGATCACACAATCAAATTCAGAATCAGGGATAGTTCAATTCGATCAAGGTTCCTCCGTCGTGGTATGTGGAATATCATAGACGTCCCCATGGTAATGTCGAAATGGACACCAATAATAGAAGAAGCTCAGCCAAAATTCGATACGATGCCGATGTGGATTACTCTCAAAAATGTACCTCACAGAATGTTCTCATGGAAAGGGCTCAACTTCTTGACTAGTGCGGTAGGAGATCCGAAGCGCCTGCATCCTGACACAGAAATCTGTAAAAGTTTTGATGAGGCCAAGGTATTTGTCATTTCAGATTTATCAAAGGAACTCCCCAAATCTTTCCGTTTTAAGTCAGATCAGGGGATAGACGCAGTACTCGAATTCAAATATCCGTGGCTGCCACCGAGATGTTCAAAATGTTCAAAATGGGGTCACACTGCAGACACTTGTGTTGTTAAGGAGGGAATAAAAGAGACAGAGGAAGAGAAGGAGAAATCAGAGGGGGCTGGCGCAGAGATTGAGAAAATAGGGGCACATGAAATTCAAAGGGAGATAGAGGAGGAAGTGGAAAAGGAGACAAAAGTAACTACTGTCGAGAAACCGCATGAAGTAATCACTTCACGTGATACAATCAATGAAGTTCAAACGGAAAATGATACGGAGAATAAGGTGACTGGCGAAGGGGATTCACATTCAGTCTCTCCAACAAAATCAGCAAGACAATCTGGTTTAAACAATGGTGAACAGACGAAGAGTTTGGTTTCTCCATCAAAGTACTCTGTTTTAGCTAATTCAGAAGAAGACGAAGAGGAAGTAAATATCGAAGAAGATGATAAAGAAGTTGAGCAAGAATCTCATGCGGATGATGAAACTGACCTTGAAGAAGGAGAGCTTACTAGTCAAATACAGATTCTGAATCGGGAAAAGGGTACTCTAAAAGAGCAGGGACCTCGTCCTTCTCTTCCTAGACTCTCAAAATCATCGCACAAAGTTCTTTCAAATCCTGCAGCTCCGAATACGAAGGCTAAGCCAAGTATTTCGAGCAACAAGGTTTACAAGAAAAAAAATTAAACGTCGGGGTTCTTTTGGAACGTGCGAGGTTTCAACAAAACTTCTAAGCATTCCATAATCAGTAACTGGGTAAATCAAGAATCGTTACAGTTTGGGTGTTTGTTGGAGACGAGAGTTAAGGAAAACAAAGCACCTAAGATTGTCTCAAAAGTGTTTCAAGATTGGTCATTTCAGTCAAATTATGAGTTCAACCGTTTAGGGCGTATTTGGGTTCTCTGGAATGCAAGTACAAGGCTAACACCGGTTTTCAAAAGTGGACAAATGGTTACATGTTCGGTCTTGCTGAATGGGAGAGAAGAGGAATTTTTTTGCTCATTTGTCTATGCTTCTAATTTCGCAGAGGAACGCAAGGAGTTATGGGAGGATCTTAGAAATCATCATACATCTCCTATGTTCAAAAATAAACCATGGATCATTTGTGGTGATTTCAACGAAATTTTGAGAGGAGAAGACCATTCAAATTATGCAAACTCACCATCTATCTCGCAAGGAACACGAGATTTCCAGGAGGTTGTTCGATACTGCTCAGTTCTTGACATACGTTATCATGGGCCCTTGTACACATGGTGTAATAAGAGAAATGATGGATTGATATGCAAAAAACTAGACCGAGCTTTGGTGAATAATGCTTGGCTAAATGCATACCCATAGTCGTATAATGTTTTTGAAGCAGGAGGTTGTTCAGATCATTGCCGAGGTCGTATTGAGCTACAATCAGATGTCATTCCAAGACGAAAAAGGAAACCTTTCAAGTTTGTGAATGTGTTGGCTACTCTGCCACAATTCCTTCCTCTCATGCAAGAATACTGGGAGAGTACTGTCCCTCTATTCATATCAACATCAGCAATGTTTCGTCTCTCGAAAAAACTAAAGGCTCTTAAGCCTTTCATTCGATCGCTGGGAAAAGAGAAATTGGGAGATCTACCGCGGCGTACTCGTGAAGCACATGCGGATTTATGTGCTAAGCAAACAGCGACATTGCTGGACCCATCCCCTCGCTTAGTTGAAGAAGAAAATGTGGCTTATGAGAAATGGCAACTGCTAACGGATCTGGAAGAGGAATTTCTAAAACAGAAATCTAAACTGCACTGGCTGAATGTGGGAGACGGTAATAATCATTCCTTTCATCAATCTATTAAGATAAGAAACGTGAGAAACACTATCCGAGAGGTGATGGGGCCAAATGGAGAAATCTATAAAACAGGGGATGAGATTAAAAGAGAAGCGACAAGATTCTTTAAAGATTTTTTATCTCATAAACCACAAGAGTTTCAAGGTATGACGGTGGAGGAATTAAAAAATACTCTGGATTTTCGATGTTCAACACAAGACATTCAAGCTCTCGAAAAAGAGATTTTTGAAGAGGAGATCAAACAAATTCTATTTGCTATGACAAGTAACAAATCTTCGGGACCCGATGGTTTCACAAGTGAATTCTTCAAAGTGACTTGGTCGATTACTGGGAAAGATATCGTTGCTGCAGTTAAATCCTTCTTCATCAAAGGCTTCCTTTCTAAGGGCTTAAACTCCACCATTTTAGCTCTAATTCCAAAGAAAGAAGAAGCTCGAGAAATGAAAGACTACCGTCCGATATCCTGCTGTAATGTTCTCTACAAGGTGATATAAAAAATCATTGCTAATCGTCTCAAGAATATTTTACCAAAATTCATTGGCCTGAATCAATCGGCTTTTGTCAAGGAAAGGCTGTTGATGGAAAATGTCTTAATGGCCACTGAGTTAGTGAAAGACTATCACAAAGACTCAATATCACCTCGTTGTGCTATGAAGATCGATATTTCAAAAGCTTTTGATTCTGTGCAATGGTCCTTTCTGTTGAACATATTCACGGCTTTGAACTTCCCGGAGAAGTTCATACATTGGATACGTTTGTGCATCACTACGGCTTCTTTTTCCGTTCAGGTCAATGGAGAAATAGCGGGATATTTTCAAAGTGCACGGGGGCTGCGGCAAGGTTGTTCGCTATCGCCGTATTTATTTGTCATGTGCATGAATATCTTGTCAAAGCTGATTGATAAAGCTGCTGAAGATCGCAAAATTGGATTCCATCCAAAATGCAGAAATATCAGATTAACTCATCTATGTTTTGCAGATGATTTAATGGTTTTTGTTGATGGAAAACAAAGTTCGGTGGAGAACGTTATCAAAATCTTCAACAGCTTTGCCAAGATCTCAGGGTTGCAGATTAGTGTTGAGAAATCAACTCTTTACTTAGCTGGAGTTCGGGACCAAATTCAAGAAGAAATAAGCTCCCGCTTCCCTTTTGCTCTAGGTGAGCTACCTGTGCGATATCTCGGTCTTCCGTTGATGACAAAAAGAATGACAGTAAATGACTACACTCCCCTACTAGAGCAGATTCGATCTCGTATGGGTTCGTGGACAGCTCGTTATCTCTCTTACGCAGGCCGTCTACAATTACTAAGTTCGGTAATAGGGAGTATAACTAATTACTGGATCAGTGCCTATCGACTTCCCAATGGTTGTATCAAAGAAATTGAAAAAATGTGTGCAGCTTTTCTTTGGTCAGGTCCAAAGCTTAATCCAAAGAAAGCAAAAATCGCATGGAAGGATATTTGCAAGCCGAAGAATGAGGGAGGGCTGGGTATCAGATCTTTAAGAGAAGCTAATAAGGTAAGCTGTTTGAAGCTAATATGGAGAATTACATCCTTCCAACCCTCTTTGTGGGTCAATTGGGTTCATAAGATGCTACTACAACAACGTTCGTTCTCGGCAATAAAGGATACTAATTGTATTGTATTCAAGAAGATTCTTAATAAAGGTTTAAGGTTTAGACACGTTGTCTAACCTTAGTGTATTTTATTGTGTATTGGGGTTTCTCTGCACTTTCATGGTACGCTTTCTTCAACGACAAGAGATTCATCTACAAACTCTTGGATCACTCCCAGGAAAGATTCATACGAATTGATAAAGTTGATCATAAATCGATTCAAATCTTCAATCCTGAGACCAGAGCTCTATTGTGTCTACCAACCCCAGACGTATTACACAATTATACCTTTAGCAAAGAGATTCACTGCGACGGTTTATTGCTATGTAAGTATACTCGAATTAAAAAGCTGGCAGTTTGGAATCCGATTTTGAGGCGAGTCGCATGGATCGAACCATCGAATTCTTACAAAAGATCTGATATCTACGGTTTTGGATACGACAATGTATCCCGTGACAACTACAAGATCTTGAGGATCGGTTTCAAGTTTGGCAAATTACCATCAGAGATTGAGATATATGAGAATAAGTCTAAACTCTGGAGAAGTGTTGATCATGCTGCTACTCTCGAATGCAAGGCACTGCGGCAACCTGTGTCTATGAATGGAAACATGTATTGGATTGCTGAAAAGAAGAAATCTAATTCATACAATGTTAATGAAGTCGAATTCTTCATCCAAAGTTTCGATTTTTCCACAGAAACATTCAAGCCCATATGTTGTGCTCCAAAGGGAACTGATTATTCTCTATTACATCATCATAAACATGTGAAGATGAAAAAATTACTCTTGTCAGGTTTCGGAGGAGATAGGCTTTCTTTTTTACATCAACATAAAAATCTGAAGATGGAGGTGTGGGTTACAAGCAAGCTGACCGATGGGGTTGTCTCGTGGACCAAGTACTTCGATGTAACTCCTGGTCATTCAATCATACACGCATCCCTTTCCCGCAGCACTTCTCCGGCATACTTCATCCACAAAACCACTAAGGTTCATGTTCTTGAGCGACGAAGTACATTCCGATAAGGGCTGTTATTCCAACAATGTTTACGAAATGCGCGAGGACGAGATCGAAAAACAAGTTGACATGACAGAAAGCCATCATCATCACAGTTGCAATGTGTATGTTCCAAGTCTAGTTCCGGTTCCTTGTTAGGGGGAAATTGGCAGTGGAAAGCAAGTTGGAACAGTAGGAGGCAAGTCAAAAAGTATGTTTACGTTTTGGTGCGACGTTTGTAGTGTTGGGGCCTTTTGTAGGACAGTCATGAGGAGGCATGAGTTAGGAAAAAGGCATAAGGCTGCGATTAAAAGACAGAATGAGCAGCCCACCTGAGACGTCAAAGGTTTGAATTTCATTTAGTTATGAACACGTGTTTTATTTTTTATTTTACTTTATGTGGCTCTCCAAATCTTTTCAATTAGGGTTTATGCTTAATCTAGTATAAGTATCATTATTTTTGTAAGGATGAGCTTTGGTTTTTGATTAATAAAGAGAATTTCTTCTCAAATTTCGTTTTGGATTCTCTCTGCATTTTCTCAAGAAGAAAACGTAAGTTCTAAGCAACAAGTGTTATCGAAATCCATTGATCATCGAGAGAATTCTTGTCTATCCCGCTGCAACAACATGGAAATCTGTTACTCCTTGTATATTTCCGGTTAGATGTCTTATATGAACTTTTGGGTCTACTCGTTACTGTATGCATGAGGAGAGCAATGATTATTGTCATCAACTGCTTTTGCTTACACAGTCTGTAATTTTTGTAGGCTTTAATTTGTTTACACAGTCTGTAATTTTTGTAGGCTTTAATTTGTGTGGTTTATTCTGACGTTGAAAAATAAGATGTGCAAATATCAGTTTAGTCAAATATGATCTTAATTGTGGTGTTTACTCAATCCTCATTTCATCTTTGAAGGAATCTTCTGGTAGTTACAGAGTAACTAACATATGTCACCTGTTCCTTTTAAGGCTTATGATCCGTTGCACATTTTCTTTCAAAACCACAAACATTTTGCTTCTCAGTAAAACGGTGATTGAAAACTTCATGGTCATTGTCAAGTTTGTCGCAAAACCTCGTTCTATGACTATGCATTTATCTTTGATATATGATTAAGTTTGGATTACAAGAATGATCTGTACAAATTTATGAAACACTTTCTCTACAAGGGAAATACACTATCTACCAATGTGGATTTCGGTTCGGATTCAGTTTTTAGACAAATATATCACTAATTTCAAAACTCGGTTTAAATCGGTTTTCCCTTTTCAGTTCAGTCTCAATTTTTCGATTTTTTCAGTTATAAAAACAAGAATCCATTTAAATCCCTTTAGTGATGCTGATGCACAGTGCCGTCCCCGCAATTTTGGTGGCCTAAAGCAAAAAAAAAAATTACGAAATATGAAAAAATCAATTTTTATTATAATAAAAAATCAATTTTTATAAAAAAAACATATTTGAATCTTTTTCATAAAACTAAAATATGTACTTATTACTTTGAATGTTTTTGAATAGAATATCTTAGAATTACGTAACATATAACTTGGAAAGAAAAAAATCATTAAAACATTATAATTTTAAAAATTATGATTTTTGTATTAGTTTTTAGTTTCCAGAGAACTAAATTTATATAAATCTACTATACTAGTGTTATTTAAAAAATATATAACGTAACAACAAGTTTATAACTTTTTTGGGACAACTAATTAATGATATACAAATATATCTAACATCATTACCATAAAAGCATATTTAACATAATGCATTAAGTCATGGTGAGCCAAAATAATAAAATAGAAAGCATATAATCAGTTTCACCAAGGAAGGAGCAAACATCCCCTATATATTATTTGAGAAGCATTTTTAGAAAGTAACCTTACTTTTTAAAATATTTACAGTGGTGCCATTTTGCTGATGTGTCAGCACCACATTCATTCTCACCAACCTTCTAAAAAAGACTTATTTCAATAAACTAATAATTACCTTATATGCTATTATCCATTTTTAGTTTTTAATATAACCAAGAAATTTATAATTCATTCCCTATTGTGATTCATTTGCAAAAAAAATTCATAACCAATAATTTATACGAAATAATTAAAAGAAATCAAAATTTACAAATAATTTATGATATACATAAAAATATAATATTTAATTTTTAATATAACCGAAAAGATTATAATTCATTTTCTGTTATGATTCATTTCCTAAAAAAATATACAAAATAATTAAACGAAATCGAAACCTACTATGATTTAATATTATACACATTCAATTACTACTTTACTTAATTTTATTTTTCTTATCAGAATTTTTTTTTTAAAACATACTATATTGTCAACATAACAACTTATTATATATAAAAAAAACTGAACTAAAATATTTTACTATAGTTTAATTTTTAAATTATACAAAACTAAATAAATAATAAATTACTCACCTTGCGCAGAGCGCATGTTATCACCTAGTATGGCCTTAAAACTAATACTTATATATTTGTGGCCTAAATCCAATGCTTCATATGCCTTATGCGAGGAACGGGCTATGCAGAGCATCCATATCCATTTAGGAGTCACGTCGGTCTTTTGTGCTTTGGTGTATACGTGATCTCTAAAATTAGTTGTCCTTTTCTGTTTTTTTCCTTTTTCCTTTTTCCTTTTTGGTGTTGTTTTCCTTTTGTGTTTGGGTTTCCTAATGGCCATTGAGTTCTGTTCATGGCTATATAAGAAACCATTGGCTTATGTTATTTTTCAGTCTTGATCATTAATAAATTATAAAAACCAAAAAGAGGAAACTCAAGTACTCTCGCCATTGTCCTCGTCCGTATCCTTGTTCAGTCAAGTCAGATCCGTTTCGTTGCAAGACTTCTCCTGGAGATCTTTTCATTCACTTCGTTATATTGCTTCCGCGCCACTCCATCACCAAGTTTTCTAAATTTTCTTCCATGGCTTCCTCCTTGTCGTCGCTGCCTTTGAAGTTAGTATTAGAGATATTTCGCAAGGTTCCGACCGTATCGTTGGTACGTTTCAAAACGACATGCAAACGATGGTACGCTCTCTTCAACGACGAGAGATTCATCTACAAACTCATGCAAATTAAAGCTGATCACAAATCGATTCAAATCTTTAATCCTGAGACCAATGCTCCTCTATTGCGTCTACCAACCCCAGACGAGTTCCAATCTGAGAAGGTGATGGAGACTCATAAGCTTGGGGAAAAACACAAGGCTCTGCTCGAGAAACAGTATTCTCAGCATAATACATCTTAATTTTTTTTTATTATTGTTGGATTTTGGATTTTATGTCTTGGGTTTGGAGTTTTACTTTGGATTTATGTCGGCTAACAGATGTTTTTGTCTCCAAATCTTTTCAAACGCTTAATCTAGTATAAGTATCTTTCTTTTTTGTAAGGATGAGCTTTGATTTTTGATTAATAAAGATAATTTCTTCTCAACTTTACGTTTTCGATTCTTTCTCAAGAAGAAACCGTGAGCTCTAAGCAACATCATTATAGCCTCATCAAATACCAACCACATGGCAATCTGTTACTCCTTGTATATTTTTGGTTAGATGACTTAAATGTAACTTTTGGGTTTACTGTATGCATGAGGAGAGCAATGATTATTGTCAACTGCTTTTGCTTACACAGTCTGTAATTTTTGTAGGCCTTAATTTGTGTGGTTTATTCTGACGTTGAAAAATAAGATGTGCAAATATCAGTTTAGTCAATATGATCTTAATTGTGGTGTTTACTCAATCCTCATTTCATCTTTGAAGGAATCTTCTGGTAGTTACAGAGTAACTAACATATGTCACCTGTTCCTTTTAAGGCTTATGATCCGTTGCACATTTTCTTTCAAAACCACAAACACTTTGTTTCTTAGTGAAACGGTGATTGAAAACTTTATGGTCATTGGCAAGTTTGTCGCAATACCTCGTTCTATGACTATGGACTAATATCTTTGATATATGTTTAAGTTGGATTAATAAGAATGATCTTATACAATTAATAAAAACACTTTCTCTACAAGGGAAAGACACTCTACTGCATCTCCTTATACTACGAGCATACAAAGTTTTTCAGTTTCTCATTTTCATATAAACCATATTTAAAACCTTCCTCTCTCTTTATTTGAGGGTTCTTGTCTACTTAAGTTAAAACCGTAACCTCCAAGTTATATCTCAATCTTGTGTGTATACCGATTTTACTGAGGCACGGAGATAGAAGCACCACTCATCTGTTCCTGCAAATGTTTAGTGAAGAAGAATAAGACATAAGCTTAATGGCTTCGTGTTTCTTTTACAGTTACTATCAGTTCTCACCAGTTTCACGGAAGTTCGGCTACCGTTTGGACTATGGAGATGGTCCGGGACCATTGACGGTGTGATGAGATTCTAGAGAATTTTGATAAAAACCATTAACAAATTAGTGGGCAAAAAACTTTATTTGTTCATCTAGAGAAATAATAGATGAGCAAAAAACATTCCTAATACACTTAAAATTATCTTAAAATTCATTAAAATTCAGATCATTTTTTTTTGGTCAACAAATTCAAATCATTTTTAAAAGTATAAAAAAGAATGCAAAGTACTTATTTTAAATGGTATTTTTCAATTAGTGGGAAAAAAAAATCCTTATTAAATTAAAAAGTATATTTTTCAATTCCCGGAAAAACAATATATATTTTTAATAAAATTTTGTTTTTTTTTCTTTTCAATAATCGATTAGGGTATATCAAGATTTTTTTTGTGTTCTCTTGCTGACCTAGTTTTCTAAATTTTCTTCCATGGCTTCGTCAAAGCAGGTTTCGTTGTTGCTGCCTTTTGAGTTAGTACAGTACTCTTGTCAGGTTTCGGAGGAGATAGGCTTTCTTTTATTACATCATCATAAAAATGTGAACATTGAGGTGTGGGTTACAAGCAAGCTGGCCGATGGGGTTGTTTCGTGGACCAAGTATTTCGATGTAACTCGTGATCCCTCGATCTTACACTCATCCACTTTCCATCGCAGCAGTTATCCGATGTAACTCGGTTCGTAGACCTCGAATAATAGACCGCTTCAACCGTGCTTCCGAAATTGACTCCTCCAGATTTAGAGCATTAATTTCAGAGCAAATGTTTTTTTACCTTGATGAAATACTCTGAAATTGAAGACTCCCCCTGCTTCGCATTCGCTAGCTCGTTCTCTAACAATTGTAGCCGAGCTTCATTCTTTTTCTTGAACAATTGATTCAACGCCAACCAAATAGAACTAGCGGATATACACCTTGAGACATGCTCAAATATTCCCGAGGATATTGACCTCTTCAAGCAAACTCCACCTTGGCATTCTTCCGGATCCACTCCTTTGTCGCTTACGCTATTGCAGCAGCTCCCCTTGGTGGTGTTGTGTTGCTACCGTCGATGACATCCCATAAGTCCTCACTCACCAAGAATGACTCCATACAGATAGTTAGATTGGTTTAAGATCTCCATTCTCAACCCAACTACACGACCTGTTGACTCCATACTTAGAATAAATCCAAGCTTTCTTTAATCTCCGATCTTGAAAAAACCGAATCAGAATGGCTTTGATACCACTTGTTGAGAGAAACGCACAACTCTCACCTTATAGTGCTTAGCACTAGTCCAAGACCGTTATACTCGAGAGACCCGAAAGAAATAAAATACCTTTTAAGTATGAATTTAAATATGGAAGAACACTTAAAGAGACTTATGAAGAACACTCTATATTAATTTTGTTCAAATTTTCACCTGTATGTTACAAATGAGAGAAAAGTGCGCTATTTATAGGCTCCACTTAGTATAACTTCTTCTAAACTCTAGAGTTTTTTTATACAAATATCTAAATTAATTTACTAATAAAATTCTCTAGAAACACTTAGAGAAATGAGGATTTTAATGATATTTCTAAAAAATTCTAGAACTTGGGTTTAAATTTGGGTTTAATAATAATTTTATCACCAAAACCAAAATTAAGCTTAACACAAAATCAAGTTTAACTTCAATATGATCAACTGCAGAAACATGATGCCGAGCGAGTAGATATCAGTTTTCACACCCAACATTCCTGTTTGCTGATACTCCGGGTCGATCATTTGCAGTGAATTTCTGTTTTAAGTTTTTTTTTAAGAACTTGGGTACGATTTTTTTATAAAAAAAAGTACTAATAGGTTTGAAAATAAATAAATTCCAATTGGATGCGGTGAGAAAACCTTTTCCAAAAGTTAAATTTTGACTTTCTTATGAAAGGAAGATTTTTGTTTATTTTTTATTTTTTAATTGTGGGGGTGTTTCAATCTGGATACAGTGACCTAGAACTAGTACCAATTCAAAGATACGGGAAAGTGGGATGATCCTCTCCTTCGAAACCTAGCCTCAATTTTAAAGACACCTTACATGTCAATTTCTAATTGGTTGTTAATGAATATTGGTTGTTAATATACATTAGTGATGAAGAGAAAATTTATCAAAATAATTAGAGTTTATAGATCTTATACATATAAAATTATGAAAGATTGTTAATAAATATTAGTTAAAAATATCAAATTTATTTATTTATTTGTAATTATAATATTCAAATCTTATTTTTTAAAAGTTTCTTATACTTTGATTTTGAGCGACAGAAAGCAGTTCGAAGCGGTAGAAAGCGTTTTATGTGATTGTTGTCAAACGCCAACAACTGCTACCACCCGCAAAAGCTGCGTTTGCGGGTGCTAGCGGGAGAACCAATCAAACCCTTAGTAGATGATATATTTTCTAGGGTTCCGTTCGAATCGTTGGTACGGTTCAAAACGTACCTTTCTTCAAGGACACGGGATTCATCTACAAACTCTTAGATCTCTCCCAGGAACGATTCATGCAAATTGAAGCTGATCACAAGTCGATTCAAATCTTCAACCCTGAGACCAATGCTCTTCTGTTGCGTCTACCAACCCCAGACGAGTTCCACAACTATAATTTTGGAAACCAGATTCACTGCGATGGGTTATTGCTCTGTAGGTGCGTTGAGAGAGGTAAGTATATTGGGGATACAAGAAGAAAGCTCGCAGTTTGGAATCCAATTTTGAGCCGAGTCACATGGATCCAACCATCAAATTCTTACAATAGATGTGATATCTTCGGTTTGGGATACGACAGTGTGTCCCGTGACAACTGTTGGATAAGCTTCAAAGCTTGAAGCCCAAGAGATCATTAACAAGGCGGTTAATGATTATTAAAGACATAAAGGAAATTGTCTAGTTTCTCTAAGAATAGGAAAAGTGTGTTTTCCTATTATCATTAGGATTAGAAAAGGAAATCTAGTTCTATAAATATGGTTGCCAAGATGTGGTAAACCATAGAGAGAATTAGAGAGCTTTGTGTTTAGTTTTGAGAGATTTTCTAAACATCAATAAAGAGAGTCATTCTTTATTCAAAGCTAAGTTGTGTTCTTTCTAAAACTTTATTTGGTATCAGAGCGGGTTTGATCCTGAGAAAATACGAAGATCATCACCTACAGTCGTCGAACCCGAGCCATGGGTGATACAGATACTCCAATGCAAAAGAAGGAATCTATACGAGCGTCGGTAGTTTGTCCGATGCTAAACTCGACGAACTACACCGTATGGTCAATGCGGATGAAGGTTACTCTACGTGTTCACAAAGTTTGGGAAGCAATCGAGTCGGGAACAAGCGAAGCAGAGAAAAACGATGGAGCGACTGCTTTATTGTTCCAATCAATACCTGAAAGCCTCATCCTTCAAGTTGGTGATCAAGACTCACCAAAAGATATATGGGAGGCAATAAAATCAAGACACCTAGGAGTGAACAGAGGGAAGGAAGCTCGACTCCAAACCTTAATGTCTGAGTTCGAACGGTTAAAGGTGAAAGACTCCGAGACAATTGATACTTTCGCCGGAAAGATATCAGAGCTCGCCTCAAATTCTGCATCGTTGGGTCAAACACTTGGAGAACCGAAGCTAGTCAAGAAATTTCTCTACAGCCTACCGAGAAATAAGTTCATACACATGATCGCCTCTCTAGAACAGATGTTGGATCTTAACAAAACTGGATTCGAAGACATTGTTGGACGACTTAAAGCATACGAGGAGCATATACTTGATGATGCGAGTCATGGTGAAACACAAGGGGAGTTATTGTTTACAAAAAGAGATTCACGCGGCGAATCTTCAAGAGGTCGAGGAAGAGGTTCTCGGGGAAGAGGCCGTGGAAGATCTAACACTCAAGACCGAAGCAAGGAGAAGAAAGAAAGACATGATGTTGTGTGTTTTCGGTGTGATAAAACAGGAAACTTTGCTTCAGTGTGTCCTGAAAGAATACAGAAACTCCGAGAGATAAACAAGGTCGAAACACAAGAAGAAGAAGAAGAGGAAGAAGAAGAAGAAGAAGCACTATATATGCATGAAATCGTGTTTCTTAACGAAGAAAAGCCTATTCCTAAGAAGTTCGAAGCCGAAAAGGAAGGTGACGGGATATGGTTTTTGGACAATGGTGCAAGTAACCATATGACAGGAGTAAGATCGTTCTTCTCGGAGCTGAATGAAAAGATCAAAGGAAAAGTTAAATTTGGAGATGGTTCTTGTGTTGATATCAGTGGGAAAGGATCAATACTTTTTGAAGGAAAAACCGGAGAACAGAGACTCATGACTGACATCTATTACATCCCAAATTTGAAGAGTAATATAATCAGTCTTGGTCAAGCCACATAATACGGATGTGATGTTAGAATGAAGGGCGAACATCTAACACTACGAGATCCTGCTGGACACCTCTTGGTAAAAGTATCTCGATCTCCTAATCGATTGTACAAGATACATCTCAAAGTTGGGAATCCCATATGTCTTCAGTCACGAATAGAGGAAGAAAATTGGAGGTGGCACACAAGACTCGGCCACATAAGCTTCAAGACTATGGAGTCAATGTCAAACCTGAAGCTTGTTCACGGTTTACCGAAGATTAAAGGAGAAAGACAAATCTGTGAGTCTTGTCTAGTCGGTAAGCAAGCAAGGCAAGCGTTCCCGAAAGCAACTCAGTTTCGCTCATCATCACCTTTGGAGCTGTTACATGCGGGCCTGTGCGGACCCATTATACCAGCTACATCTGTAAGAATTAGGTATATCTTTGTCATCATTGATGATTACACAAGGTATATGTGGTCAATTCTACTAAAGGAGAAAAGTGATGCTTTTGAAAAATTCAAAACATTCAAGAACGTAGTAGAAAAAGACCTCGGCAAGGTGATCTTGACGCTGCGAACAGATAGAGGTGGCGAGTTTACATCAAGCGAATTCCAAGATTTCTGTAACATGAACGGGATCAAACGACACCTGACTGCTCCTTACACTCCGCAGCAAAACGGAGTAGTGGAAAGAAGAAATCGTACGTTGATGGAGATGATGCGAAGTATGCTTAAGGCAATGAATGTTCCGAACTACTTATGGAGAGAAGCAGTTCGTCATTCAACCTACTTGATAAACCGAGTTCCCACGAGAGCCTTGAAGAATCAGATGCCATATGAATGCTTGAGGAACAAGAAACCTAATATCGAGCATCCAAGATAGACTCCACTCACCTAAGGAAGCTCGATAATAGGTCTCAGCCTCTAGTTCATCTCGGGACAGAATCTGGCTCTAAAGCTTATAGACTTTACAATCCAACAACAAGAAGAATTGTTGTAAGTCGAGATGTGATTTTCAACGAGAATGCTAGTTGGAATTGGAAGGGAGCAGAGGGCAAGGAACAATCAGATTCAGAAATGTTTCGAATGACATGGGGAGAAGTCATTGATAACGGACATGGTCCGTTTGTAATTGGGAATCAACAAAACATTCCTGAAACCGGAGAACCACCACTAGAGCAAAATCATCAAGAAGAAGTTGATCTTGCAGACGAGGACTCAAACGCTGGATCAATCGAAGAAGAGCAACAAGAGGAGATAGCTCAGCCTCCACCACCGCCCTTAAGAAGAACAACTAGGCAAGTAAAAACCCCAAGATACCTTGACGATTTTGTTCTTCTCGCAGATATAGAGTGTGAAAAGCTTCTTCTATCACTTAATGACGAACCATTAAGCTATCGTGAAGCAAAAGACTCTAAGGAATGGACAGATGCATGTGTGGACGAGATTGATTCAATTAACAAAAACCAGACATGGGTGCTCGGCGAGAAACCAGTTGGTGCTAAAGTGATTGGTCTTAAGTGGATATTTAAGATCAAGAGGAATGCAGATGGCACAATAAACAAGTTTAAAGTGAGACCTGTAGTAAAAGGATACATGCAAGAATCCGATATAGATTTTGACGAAGTGTTCGCACCAGTGGCACGCCTCGAGACCATTCGAATGTTGATCGGATTGACAGCCTCACACGGATGGAAGATTTACCATCTAGATGTTAAGACTGCTTTTCTACACGGCGAGTTGAATGAGGAGGTGTATGTGTCACAACCCGAAGGATTTGAAAAGAAGGGAGAAGAACATAAGGTTTTCAAATTGTCAAAAGCTTTATACGGATTGAGACAAGCTCCACGAGCCTGGAATACAAAGCTTGATCAGATTTTGAAAGGAATGAAGTTCAAAAAATGTTCAAAGAAAATCTCAGTATATCGAAAGGAAGAAGGAGCCAAACTTCTCATCATAGCCGTGTACGTTGACGATCTCTTTGTGACAGGAAGCACTCTTGCAATCATCAACGAGTTCAAAGCAGGAATGTCTTCCAAATTCGAGATGTCAGATCTTGGTAAGCTCACTTACTATCTCGGCATCGAAGTAAGTCAAGGCAAAAACGGAATTGAGATCAAGCAGGAGGCGTATCCTCGACGTATCCTAAAGGAAGCCGGTCTAGACACTTGTAATCCTACTCACATACCAATGGAGTTTGGATTAAAGTTGTCGAAAGGACAAGAAGGGGATCACGAGATCGATGCTACCATGTACTGAAGGAAGATAGGATGCTTAAGATATCTTTTACATTCTATACCCGACCTTGCTTTTTCAGTTGGAATTTTAAGCAGGTATATGCAAGATCCAAGAGAGTCACATGAAAATGCCTTAAAACAAATTCTGAGGTACCTACAAGGAACAACGACTTATGTAGTCTCTTTTAGGAGAGGTGGAACACATAAACTCGTCGGATACAGTGATAGCAGTCACAACACCGATCCTGATGATGGACGAAGCACTACTGGACATGTATTCTACTTAGGCGAATCTCCAATCACATGGTGCTCACAGAAGCAAGACACGGTTGCTCTATCATCGTGTGAAGCCGAGTTCATGGCTGCCACGGAAGCTGCAAAGCAAACAATCTGGCTTCAAGATTTGTTAAGTGAGATTACAGGTCAAGAGTGTAAGAAGACAACGATTTGGATTGATAATAAGTGTGCCATCGCTCTTACCAAGAATCCAGTGTTCCATCGAAGAAGCAAACACATTCACAAACGAATTCATTTCATCCGAGAATGTGTTGAGAATGGTCAACTAGAAGTCGAACATGTACCAGGAGAAGAACAATGTGCGGACATTCTAACAAAGGCCTTAGCAAGAATCAAGTTCAAGAAGATGAGGGATTTGATCGGAGTTCAAGATCTCTCGAAGACTAGCTTGAAGCTTAAGGGGGTGAATGTTGGATAAACTTCAAAGCTTGAAGCCCAAGAGATCATTAACAAGGCGGTTAATGATTATTAAAGACATAAAGGAAATTGTCTAGTTTCTCTAAGAATAGAAAAAGTGTGTTTTCCTATTATCATTAGGATTAGAAAAGAAAATCTAGTTCTATAAATATGGTTGCCAAGATGTGGTAAACCATAGAGAGAATTAGAGAGCTTTGTGTTTAGTTTTGAGAGATTTTCTAAACATCAATAAAGAGAGTCATTCTTTATTCAAAGCTAAGTTGTGTTCTTTCTAAAACTTTAACAACTACAAGATCTTGAGGATCAATAAAGGCAATTTTTCAAAGTTTGAGTTATATGAGTTTAAGTCTAAACTCTAGAGAATTGTTGATGCTACCCCTTTTGAAGGCGATGCAGTGTGGTGGGGTTCGGTGTCTATGAGTGGAAACATGTACTGGATTGCTCAAAAGAAGATTATGACGGTTCACTCTGAAATCTAATTCTACATCCAATGTTTTGATTTCTCCACATAAACATTCAAGCCCATAAGCTGTGAGGGAATTGATTATTCTTATAGATATGGTCAGAGTCAAACAGTACTCTTGTCAGGTTTCGGAGGAGATAGGCTTTCTTTTTTATATCTTCTTAAAAATGTGAAGATGGAGGTGTGGGTTACAAGAAAGCTGGCCGATGGGGCTGTCTCATGGACCAAGTATTTTAATGTAGCTCCTGGATCATATGGTTTTCCGACAGAATTCATCCATAAGACCAATAAGATGATGTTCTTGTGCCAGGAAAAAGATTTCGAAGACAAGTATGTTTACACCAATGTTTACGAAATCTGTGAGATCAAAAAACAAGCTGTGCTGAGAAGAAGATTTAGATCTTGTGGTGATTACCCTTGCATTAATCTGTATATTCCAAGTCTAGTCCCGGTTCCTTGTTTGGGGGAATTTGGCAGTGGAAGCAAGTCAAAAAGTATGTTTACGTTTTGGTGCCAAGTTTGTAGTGTTGGGGCCTTTTGTGGAAGAGCCATGAGGGACCATGAGTCAGGAAACAGGCATAAGGCTATGATTGAAAAACAGAATGATCAGACGGCTGCTTCAAGCTCCATCATCACAGTGACACAATCTGAAGCCATTAAAGCGGATGAAATTGCGTCGGGGAAGAAGACACATGGTGAGAAGAGAAAGAGGATAATCATTCGGTGCGAAACTTGTAATATTTCGGCGTGTTCTGAGAAGGTGATGGAGACTCATAAGCTTGGGAAAAAACACAAGGCTCTGCTCGAGAAACAGTATTCTCAGCATAATACATCTTAATTTTTTTTTTTATTATTGTTGGATTTTGGATTTTTATGTCTTGGGTTTGGAGTTTTATTTTGGATTTATGTCGGCTAACAGATGTTTTGTCTCCAAATCTTTTCAATTAGTGTTTACGACTTAATCTAGTATAAGTATCATTATTTTTGTAAGGATGAGCTTTGGTTTTTGATTAATAAAAATAATTTCTTCTCAAATTTGTAGGCTTTAATTTGTATGGTGTACAAATTAAGATGTAAAAATTATCAGTTTAGTCAATATGATCTTGATTGTGGTGTTTACTCAATCCTCATTCACCGTGGCCAACATGGTGTGCTTGTAGAGTCTGCTCAAACACAGCTTGTATCTCAGTGCTGGCATCAATATCTCTGTCACCGTAATGGAGCAACGACCACAAAATCTGTGCTGCACAATTTTGTTCCAATGCGTAAAACTGCGAAGAGCGTACTACTGTTGCGACATTAGTACGTCCAACATGACTATCTGTATCAGCAGCTGCAGCTGTAGACTCAGAAAGTAATCTTAAGAAGCCAGTTCCTTTTGCAACACTGAAAAAACTCACCAAACTTAACACGACCATCATAAGTACTAAAGCTGCAAGTACGTTCTCAGATTTGTTCTGCCATACGTGAAAAGCAGTTTGTATAAGCCCAAGAGTAGTAACACAATGACCTGCCCCTGTACAAGATCGCCGTAGCTTAAATCTCCACTTGTGCTTCAAGTGTGGAACTGCTCAGTACTAGAGAAAAACTGTTGCTTTCCTTCTCGAATCTTGTCAAATATGATGGTGCCTCGTTATTTTTGAATGCTCAAATGTTATTCCTATCCACGATGAGCTGCACTTATTGTTTCTTCTTCGATTTGATTCCATGAAGTATCATGGAATCGTTTGCACTCTCCTTAGATATCCGATCAGTACCCGTAACAGATCCAGTCTTCTCCATAGACTGAATTGTGTAAGAATTTGAGTGGCAAACCGGAAAAAAGATTGATGTTTAAGGTTAACCAAACCATGGATTCTGGTCTTCTTAGGCCTTTTGACGAGCCTGTACTTTCTTCTGCCGCTGCTTATACCAAGAATAAGAGCTCCTTGAATCTCCTTTTGCAAACTTGATCGTAGTAGATTCATGCTGCTTCTCTTCTAGCCTGATCATCTCGCTTAGTTCGTTGCACGTTCATCTTATTAGAGTATAGAAAGTTAATAATACCGTTAGCTATAATCTCTGTAATTATGTCTCAGTAAAGGCGCATATATCTCCTTCCTAGAATAGCTAGATATCTTCCTTGTACATGTCGCTCATCTCTGTATATATGCAGAGTTCTATTCCTCAATAATATTCACTCAATTACCTAATCTAATATGGTATCATAGCCACAATATGTTGGATAATTCCTAACTTGAAAAAGGAAATTATCTCTTAAGGAGTAGCTTAAGAAGATAGGAATTAGAACTTAATAGAAAAATGAAGTTTTCTATTTTGTAATCAAGGAAAAGGAAAGAGTAGTTTCCATTCTCTATTGTCTTTAGAAAAAGGAAAGAGTAATTTCCTATTTCTATTAGGATTAAGGGGTAGCTTAGTTCTATAAATATAGAGCCTATGGAGGGATGTTCTATAAGACTCAAGAGAGATATTTAGTTTTGAGAGAGTTTCTAAATCAATAAAAAAGAGTTGTTCTTTATACTTTCTTGTTTCTAAAGTCTATACGACTTGACAATAGGTCTTTGAAACCTGTTTTCTCTTTTATCGCCGCCTCTCTTCTTCTTCTTAGTCTTTTTATTTCTCTTCTTCTTCTTCACCTTTGTTACGTTCGGTACACATATATTTCCTTCTCTGTTTCTCTTTTCTCTTTTCTCAGAAATTCACCATGGCTTCCGAATCCACTGCCGAGAGAACCTCTGTTTTCAACACACACGATCCACAAAGTACGCTTCTCTCGGTGAACATGACAAGCGTGACAAAACTCACCAATCAAAACTACCTTATGTGGGAACGCCAAGTACGTGCGCTGCTCGAAGGCCATGAATTGCATCAATTCATCGACGGATCTGAAGCTATACCATTACCTACGATCACAATTGATGGCGTTGCATCACCAAATCCAGCATACGCTCCATGGAGGCGTCAAGATCGACTCCTCTACAGTGCCCTCATTGGTGCGATATCACTACCGGTGCAATTGGTGGTATCAAGCGCCAACACCACAAAAGAAGTCTGGGATTCACTTGCAGAAACGTTCGGGAATCCAACCAGAGGACATATTCGACAATTGAAGTTTCAGATCAAGTCTTGTATCAAAGGAACAAAATCCATCAGCGAGTACCTCCGTATCATCAAAGCTAAAACTGATGAACTCGCACTACTTGGTAAACCCATGGATCCTGAAGATATCACTGAGCAGATCCTGTTAGGGCTCAGCGAAGACTACAAACCAGAGATAGACGCAGTTAATGGGCGAGACAATCCGATTTCCTTTACCGAACTCCATGAGCGCCTCTTGAATCGTGAAGCGATGATTCTCTGCACAGAATCATCTCATGCTGCTCCAATCGTTGCTCATGCTGCAAATACTCGTCAACGTCCCCATTCACGGAATAAGAATCTCAACCAAACGAGGTATCCTCCACAAAAAAATCAAAATCAGCACAACAATCGTTTTTCAAAACCATATAATGGTCGCTGCCAAGCTTGTGGGATACAAGGTCATAGTGCAAAATATTGCCCTCACTTTCGTATTGTCAAGGGAGGGAATGCAACTCCACAATGGTCTACACCTCAGCAAAATTTTCAAACGTGGCAATCCCCACAGCAACAACAGACCTGGCAGCCAAGAGCTAACGCTGCAATGATGTCGGATTCTTCGACGTGGCTTGTTGACTCCGGAGCTTCTCACCACATGACGTCTGACTTGGTCAACCTCTCGCATCACCACCCATACAATGGAGGTGACGATGTGCTCCTAGGCGATGGTTCTACCTTGCAGATCTCGCACACGGGTTCAAGTTCTTTACCCTCTTACACTAAATTTTTCTTCTTAAATAATATTCTCTATGTGCCGTCATTAGATAAAAATCTCATCTCTGTTTTCAGTTATGTAAAACTAATGATGCTGCTGTAATTTTTACTCCCACGTATTTCCAGGTGAGGGATTTACAAACGGAGGCTCTTCGTTTGGAAGGCAAGCCTAACAACGGCACTTATGAGTGGCCGAAAATCAACAACTCAAAACCACCGTCTCTTGCATTTGCTTCAGTAGTCAAAACCACTCTTACGGATTGGCATTCTCGTTTAGGTCATCCGGCTTTACCAATTCTTCAAAAAGTTGTTTCTCAATTCGCTTTACCTCTTGTTTCCAAGGTTTTGCTGACACATCCATGTTCAGCTTGCTCTATTAATAAGATGCACAAGTTGCCTTTTACATCTTCTTCTTTAAAATCTTCTTACCCTTTAGATATTGTTTTCTCGGATGTTTGGACATCGCCGATAATTTCAAATGATGGTTTTAAATATTACGTTATTTTCGTTGATCATTTTACTCGATACATATGGTTGTATCCCTTAAAGCAAAAATCTCATGTTTATGATGTTTTCACAAAATTCAAAAGTTTAGTTGAAAATCGATTTCAACATAAGCTTAGAACCTTATATACGGACAATGGGGGTGAATACATTGGCCTTGCATCTTTTCTCTCTACTCATGGCATCTCGCATATGACGACTCCTCCGCATACACCAGAACATAATGGTATTGCAGAACGTCGACATAGACATATTGTCGAACCGGGTCTTGTATTGCTATCGCATGCTTCTATGCCAAAGTCCTATTGGACTTATGCGTTTGCAACGACCGTTTATCTCATAAATAGAATGCCAACACAAGTTCTAGATTTCCAAACGCCGTTTCAAAAACTGCATGGTGACACTCCAAATTTTCAAAAACTTCGTATTTTTGGGTGTTTATGCTTTCCATGGATCAAACCTTATGCTTCTCACAAGCTAGATAACAGATCCACACCATGTGTTTTTCTAGGATATTCAATCACACAAAGTGCATATTTTTGTCTTGATAGAGCTAAGTCTAGAATTTATACGTCTCGACATGTTACTTTTCACGAATCTGTTTTCCCGTTTAGCACACCATCACGTCAAATTGCCCAACTAGATGATACAGATTCTCAAGAACTAACCAATGCACCTGCTTCTGTTGTGAGGAATATATCTCTGTTACATGCACCTACGGCCCCGACTCCAGCTCCAAACCCAGCCGTCGAAGTGCCAAATTTCGTAGCAACTAATCTGGCTCCAACCCCAGCCGTAGAAATGCCAAACTCCGTAGCAACTAATCTGGCTCCAGCAACAAATATTCCTCCACCACAGCCACAACAAGACGTCCAACCATCATCTTCTCAACCTATCAATGACACAACAGCTCCACCGCCGGCTCCGACAAGAGCAAGCACACGGCTCAGAAAACCAATTCAGAAGTTGAATCTCCATACACATGTTGAAACACCTCCTACGACGATTCCAAGGACTGTTGTTGAGGCTCTTAAATCCTCGTATTGGAGACAAGCTATGAGTGAAGAAATTAACTCACACCTTACACATCATACATGGGATATTACTGATGCTACTAATGCCACCAATATTGTTGGATGCAGGTGGATATTTACGATTAAAAGAAAGCAAAATGGATCCATTGAAAGATACAAGGCACGCTCAGTAGCTAAAGGATACAATCAAAGACCGGGCCTGGATTATCATGATACATTCAGTCCCGTAGTCAAACCCGCTACGATTCATATCGTCCTTAGTACAGCAGTTACACGTGAGTGGCCACTAAGACAATTGGATGTAACCACTTCTTTTCTTCAAGGACAGCTCCATGAAGAAGTCTTCATGACACAACCACAAGGATTTGTGGATCGAGACAATCCCACGGGAGTGTGCAAACTTTGTAAAGCTATCTACGGACTTAAACAAGCACCAATGGCTTGGTACAATGAGCTCCGTACCTTCTTACTTCAATCGGGATTTACCAATTCCTTGGCCGATGCTTCTCTCTTCATCTACAACAACAAGGGCATTCTTCTCTACATGTTGATCTATGTTGATGATATCGTCATCACCGGCAACAGCAACGACCACATTAACCGGTTTATCGCTTCGCTTTTTCTAAACGATTTTCTATAAAAGATTTGGGTCATTTATCTTTTTTTCTTGGTATTGAAGTCATGCGTACTCCTCACGGCTTACATTTGTCCCAAAACAGGTACATAGTAGACCTTCTCCAGCGAATGAACATGTCCAATGCCAAACCACTTTCTACACCGATGTGTCCAAATACCTCATTATCGCTACTATCCGGGACATCTCTTGACGATGCAACAGAATATCGCATGGCAGTAGGAAGCCTTCAATACCTATCTCTGACGCGGTGATATATCATGGTTTTTACCCGTTTTAAGACCATGATATAAGTGTTTTTATTGAATCTTTTGGTGTTTTTAGAGTCCAAATAGAGTCTTTACAGGATGGAGAGCAAAAGGAGCTAAAAAGGAGATTCTGATGCTTTTTGGAGAGATTTGGAGAAGCAGCCGAAGTGATGAACTCAAGATGCTGGATTCACGCACAAGGTGTCGATCGACACCCTGAGTGTCGATCGACACCAAGTCACAACCGCCCAAAGTTCGCGACTTCCATTGGAAAAAGAAAAGAGAACAAGTTTGAAGAAATTACAAGTCTGCCCCTGGACGAAAAATCCTCTTCTATAAATATATTTCAGGCATTGTTTAGCCAACACACACTTTCATAATTTAGAGTTTTTGAGACTTAGAGAGAGATTGATCCTGAGCTTTTGGGGGAGATAATTCTATCTCATCCGAGCCAGATTTCGAACCCCTGTATCATTCTCTATTCTTTTTATGCAATTTATTTCAGCCATGATTTGTGTTTTCATCTCTATATTTGAGTAGTTTGCTAGTTAGGTTAGGGTGATTTAGGGTTGATGATGAGTTTGTAGAATTATTATCTTGTTAGGAAAATCACTTGGATCTTCATCTTGATTTGTGCTTAACTTGATTTCTGAAATTGATCACTTAGAAATCAAATCCTAGGTTGTTTAATAGATGCGAGAGCATTATTGATAATCTGACCTAATCATAGATGAGCAAAATATATATTCGCAAAGAGATTTGGTTTAGGTATTTTGTGAACAATATCGAACCTGAACATTAATGCTTGTCTGAATTGTTAGAACTCACAAAGAGATTTGGTTTTCTGGAATTTAGGCATAGATAACTTCTGCAACGAGAGTTGATTAGTTTTAAACTAGCGTTTCGAGTTCTAGACGGTTCTTAATTATTTTCTGACAAAATAATATCTGCATTCTCTGATTCATCCTGATAATCATCCTTGCCTAGCGCCTTCGTCTCCTGAACTTACACCACATTCAACTCTGTCCTTGATTTAATTAGTTGCTTATTTACTTTTATATCTATTTGACTTAGCATAATCTGAATTTAGACTATGTAAACTGCTGATGTCCTTGATTTAATTAGAAACCCTAGTGCAGCATCTACTTCCCTTGGGATTCGATAACCCCTTATACTACGATTGCATTTGTTGTGCACTTGCAGTAGTTTTATTAGGGTAAAACCTGACCCCTATCACGCGGCCTGACATTTCATTCGCTGTCAATAAGCTATCACAATTCATGCATCGACCTACAACTGAGGATTGGATTGCGGTTAAACGAGTTCTTCGTTATCTAGCCAGGACCATGTCACATGGAATTTACATGCCAGCCAAGAATACACCATCATTACATGCTTTCACGGATGCGGACTGGGCTGGAAATAGAGATGATTATACTTCCACCGGCGCATACATCGTATATCTTGGTAGTCATCCCGTTGCATGGTCTTCAAAGAAGCAAACCGGCGTAGCAAGGTCTTCCACCAAAGCGGAGTATCGATCAGTAGCAGCAACGGCAGCAGAAATCTGTTGGATCACGTCACTGATGGCCGAACTTGGTCTTCCCAACTCAGACATACCAGCCATTTACTGTGACAACATCGGAGCAACATATTTGGCGGCCAATCCGGTATTTCATTCTCGGATGAAACACATTGCTCTCGACTATCACTTTGTTCGAAATCAAGTGCAAACAGGTCAGGTTCGTGTGTCACATGTTTCTACTCATGATCAATTGGCGGATGCACTAACCAAACCGCTCCACGACCACGGTTTGAAGGATTGCGGGTCAAGATTAGACTCTCCACGGGTCGTTCATCTTGAGGGGGTGTATTAGAGTATAGAAAGTCAATAATACCGTTAGCTATAATCTCTGTAATTATGTCTCAGTAAAGGCGCATATATCTCCTTCCTAGAATAGCTAGATATCTTCCTTGTACATGTCGCTCATCTCTGTATATATGCAGAGTTCTATTCCTCAATAATATTCACTCAATTACCTAATCTAATACATCTCTACCTTGTTTTTGAGCTTGATTACGTTTGTGTCGTCTAAGAAGCATTCTGTCGAACACATGAGTCGTTGGCAGTTTCATCGCAATTGCTTCGATTCAGTATCACCAATGTACTAATCTCCTTTTTTTGTTTTGTCGTCAGCTCCAAAAACAAATATCCTAATTAAATTAAAATATATATTTTTGAATTCGCAAAAAAAAAAAAAACATCCTTATTGAATTAAAAAGGTATAATTCACGTGGGGGAAAATATAATTTTTATAAAATTTTGTATTTTTTTCTTTTCAATAATCGATTAGGGTGGTGTATATAAAGGAAAATTTTTGTGTTTCTCTTGGTGACCTAGTTTTCTAAATTTTCTTCTTCCATGACTTCGTCAAAGCATCATCTTTCCTCGTTGCTGCCTTTAGAGTTAGTAGAAGAGATATTTTACAAGGTTCCGATCAAATCATTGGTACGATTCAAAACGGTATGCAAAGAATGGTACGCTCTCTTCAACGACAAGAGATTCATCTACAAACACTTGGATCTCTCCCAGGAAGAACAATTTATGCTAGTTGATGAACTTTATCATAAATCGATTCAGATCTTCAATCCCGAGACCAATGCTCTATTGCGTCTACCAACCCCAGACGTGCTACACAATCAATTTTTGGCTAAATCGATTCACTGCGACGGATTATTGCTATTTAGGTGTACTGAGATAGGTACGTTTGGTAATGATACAATTAGAAAGCTCGCAGTTTGGAATCCGATGATGAGCCGAGTCAGATGGATCGAACCCTCGAACTCTTACACAGATTCTGATATCTTCGGTTTTGGATACGACAATGTATCCCGTGACAGCTATAAGATCTTGAGGATCGATAAAGGCGAATTATCATCAGAGATTGAGATATATGAGTTTAATTCTAAACTCTGGAGAAGTGTTGATGCTACCCTCAAAAAAAGTGCCCTGGGGCAATCTGTGTCTATGAATGGAAACATGTACTGGATTGCTGAAAAGAAGATGGTTAACTCTCAAACCGAATTCTCCATCCAAAGTTTTGATTTCTCCACAGAAACATTCAAGCCCGTGTGTTGTGCTCCAGAGGGAACTGAATGTTCTCGTAGATATGATCATAGAGTACTCTTGTCAGGTTTCGGGGGAGATAGGCTTTCTTTATTACATCAATATAAAGTTGTGAAGATGGAGGTGTGGGTTACAAGCAAGCTGAGCGATGGGGTTGTCTCGTGGACCAAGTGTTTTAATGTAACTCGTGGTCCCTCATATATCTTAAGCTCAATATTCCACTCCAGTTGGACATACTTCGTCCACAAGACCAATAAGGTCATGTTATTGTGCGACGAATACGATCAGGGTCAGTGGTCTAATTACACCAATGTTTACGAAATCTGTGAGGATGGGATCAAAAAACAAGTTGTGATGAGAGGACAAAAGAGATGGGTTGATAGCCCTTGCATTGTGTATGTTCCAAGTCTAGTTCCGGTTTCTTGTTTGGAGGAACTTGGCAGTGGAAAGCAAGCTGGAGCAGTAGAAAGCAAGCCAAAAAGTATGTTTTAGGTTTTGATGCGAAGTGTGTAGTGTTGGGCGGGGGGAGGCATAAGGCTGCGATTGAAAAACATATAATGATCAGCCACATGAGATGTCCAAGGTTTGAATTTCATTTTAGCTATGAAGAATTGTGTTTCTTTCTTATGCAATGTCACAGTGGGCGATTTAAACAGTATTTTTTTTGTTTCTTTTGTTGAATTTGGAATCTTGAAAAAGTCAAACCAATGCCGTTAGAGAGACATGAATAAGTGTTTAGACCAGAATGTTTTTCCATTTTGGAGTGTGTTATTGTCATTTGGGAGATATTTAACCAGGTTTTTTTTTTTAGTGGAATTTGGAATCTTGAGAAAGTCAAACCAATGCCATTAGATATGAATAAAGTGTTTAGACCAGAATGTTTGCATTTTGGAGTGTGCTATTGTCATATTGTTCTAATGTTTAGTACACATCAGAGGATGTTTGTTTTGTTCGGACATGGAAGAAAAGCTCTCATAAAACCAATGCATAATCACAGTTTTGTTTTTTCTTTAACTAAACAAGAAGAAAACAATTAATGTCTTTCAAATTCCATGATCCAATGATATACCCGCGTTAGAGCATAATCACAGTTTGGCCTGGGTTGCGGGTCGGATCCGCCCCGCCCGATCCGCCCCGCAGCGGGTTTTAAATTTTATACTCGCATCGACCCGCCCCGCAAAAGATTTGAACAAAAAAAATTTGATCCGCACTCGCCCCGCTTGAATTTAAGAATCCGCGGGTTACCCGCGGATAACCTGCAAATATTTAAATAAAAATAAAAAATATATTTTGTATAATTTAAACAAAAAAAATCCTAATAAAAAAAATCCAAACTATAAATATACAACTATACAACTTATTTAAAAATTTTAAAAATATTATTAGCGAATTTATACATATATTACATAATATTTTAAAATTTTAATAATTTTTTTAATAATTAACATTTAAATATATATATATATATATATTAGCGGGTAACCCGCAAACCCGCAAAAAAAATTTGGAACACCCGCACCCGCCCCGCATTTTAAAAGTACCCGCCACGCAAAACCCGCTTTTTTGTAAAAAAAAATTTGTTTGACCCGCACCCGCCCCGCGGCGAGTCTAACGGGGCGGGACCTGCGGGTTGTGAACCAAATTCCCAGGCCTAATCACAGTTTTGTTTTTTTAACTAAACAAGAAGTCTCCACACCCATGAGTCCCTCATCTGACATATTTTAGTTTCTTGTTCCGTCTCGTTCATCCCTCAAAACTGTTTCTTGCTTACTCTTGTTCAGCTTTGGGAACACTTTGAATCTCCCGAATCTTGGGATTTTGAAGAGACTGGTTTTGTTGCTCTTCTTTGGGATTTCCTTACTCTGGTTTCATAAATGGAGCTGTTGATGATTTGAACAATGTCATACGCTTATCTGTTACTTCTAGGGTTTGCTTTTCGTCTCCATAGAGTGATCCTCTCCTTCGAAAAGTAGAATGATCCTCTCCTTCGAAAAATATTCCAACCCAAAGATTCTTAAGTAATACATAAGTGACATGGGTCAATCCACTCATTGCCAATTGGTTTTGAGTTGGAAGTCCATGTCATTTAATATGATATCAGAGCCCGATCCATGCAATCCAACCCAATCCATCATCGATATGTGACCCAAGAATATTAATCTGTCGATCGATGCCCAAACATACCGAGATGATGACTAAGAGCCATCATATCGAGGGGACGTATTAGGGAATATATCCCACATCGGAAGTTGGAAAGGATCTTAAGTTATATATAAGGGACATGGGCCAATCCACTCATTGCCAATTGGTTTTGAGTTGGAAGTCCATGTATATTGCTCTCATAATGATAATGGGGATGGACATACAACTAGGGAGATAATGATATAAACATTAAACCTAATTTCCTAAACTAGATATATACATATCTCAATAATAATATTCACAATTATGGACGATGTCGTTATGATATCTTCTTGATTCTCTACACGCCCCCTTAAGCTCAAGGCGGTTATGAAGTGAGAGCGAAATTAAAGGCTTGAGATTGATCCGGAAATGTTAGATACAACTTGAATAACCGTTGGACCAAATTGGAGAGTGGTCTGGTGGAGATTAAACCCCGATGGTGATGACGATAAAGCATAACGGCGGATGGTGGAGTGGAGCGGAGGCTCGACTGTGGGTAAAGAGGTCGCCGAAAAATCTGGTGGTTGTGGCAGTGGTTGTGTCATGGGACTGAGATGGTGATGAAGATGAATATGAGACTCGTCGGGGATGAAGTGGTGAGATCGTGTTGGTGACCTCGTGAGATTGCTGGGCTTGGGCCAGTGTTTTGGTAGAAGCAGCGAAGATGCAAGAGAGATCAAGGATCTCACATGGTGCCATGGACAATAGTGTCTCAAAAAGAAGATTTTTTTTTTTAAAAGAAGAAAACGATGGAGATTAAGATTTTTTTTTTTCATTAGTAAAAACATTTGTATGATATAAAAATAAAACAAAAAATATTTAGAAGCTCGATGACTTTTAGATTCAGAGGCACTTAGGCTTGAATTGTATAAGCACTTGGCTTAGATTCAGAGGTTTAGGGCATCTGTATCGGAGAGACAGGTCTTTTTTTTTTAATTATTAATTTTTTTTATTTTTTAAATCGGTTATTTAAAAAATAAAAAAAAATTAAAAAAAAATTGTCCAACCACGTGACGACACGTGTCGGAAAGAGAGGGAATAACCGATTCTCAAACCTCTTCTGCCAGAAGCAGGGCCGGCCCTAAAAATTTGGAGGCCTAAATCAAAAAAATAATTTTTAGGGGGTTTTAAATTTTTTTAAAGTTTTGGAGGCTTTTTATCACTAATAAAATAAAACTGGGGGCCTTTCTAATACTAATAATTTTCAAAAAATTGGAGGCTCTAAGCTAATGTTTCATTGGGCTTCTCCCAGGGTCGGCCCTGGCCAGAAGCGCCTCTCATCTCTCTCTCTGCCACATCATTTTTTTTTCTTTTTTTTCTTTTTCTTTTATGTTTAGAACTTTTAAAAATCTGTCCAATACAGATGCTCTTATGATAGACTTCAATGATAAGAAGCTTAATGGCTTAGATTCAGAGGTTCATGATAAATTTGAATTATAAAAATATTTGCTTTAAACTAAAAGAAAAAAAGAAGTTCAATGGCTTAAAAAAACGAAAAAGAGAGTTTGATCGTTTGATCGAAACTCATGAGCATAACCTGCTCTGATACCATATTAAAGATTGATGAGAGAAGAACACATGAGTGTTTAGGAAGAATTGTATATTGCTCTCATAATGATAATGAGTGGATTAACTAATGTCCCTTATATATTACTTAAGATCCCTTTAACTTCCGATGTGAGATATATTCTCTAATAAAGATCTCCCTCTTATCTTAGGATTGAAACATAGGAGCAATTTTATGCATGTTTAAAAAAGTTGGAACCATACAAAATCAAAATTTTACACAATAAAGTCACGAATATAGGATTTGACTCGAAAGACTAATATTTTACGAACATTCCAAAAGGAGTTTGAACCGAATATCATATGTCTTCAGAGTCAAGTGTGAAAAAAGTTTAGAATCAAATTTGACCCGTAAAAAAAAACGATTTTTCCTGGAAGCAAACTCTTCTATATCTCTCTATATAAGAGAAAACGTACGCAACATAGTTTACTCTAAAAAATTAAAGCTTTCAGCTTGTCACTTCTAGAGAGAGAATATAGGAAATTTTATCACTAGACTAAAAGGGACTTTTCAAAATTTATTGGCCGGAAATAAGTTATAAAAATAAAAACTGCAAATATGGGCTTGCTCAGCTTGGACTTATGCCCGATCCGACACTATTTTTTTATTATATAAAGTTAGATGCGTTAAAATTGCTAATTCACTTGATCGTGACACATCACAAGTTAATCGATCAGATTTTGACACGTGTTAAAAAATTCAACCAATTAGATTTTAACATAGTGTTTATATAAATCTAAAAATTAGTTTTAAAAACAAAAAAAGAAAATAAAATAAGTTTCTTTTCTGTTTTCCAATTAGTTTAAGGAAATTATATAATCGATTACAAACACTAAAGGAAAAATCAATAAAACTAAAAGGTAAATAAGAAAATTAAGAAAAAGGAAAATATTTTTTTATTTATTTATGTTTTTTATTTAAATTAAGAAATTGTATTATGAATTACTAATACTAAAAGAAAAATAAAAAATAAAAAAAGTAAATAAAAAATAAGGAAAAAGTTGTTTTTTTTTTTTTGTGTTCAACCAAGACTTTTTATAAAAAGCTTAAGCTCCACTTAGGGAGTAAGAGTTTACATGTGACAGAGCCAATTTAGCTAAGGAGTCGGCTTTAACATTGTTCACACGAGGAATAAAACAAAAACGGAGAGAAGAGAAATGGTCCGCCAGCCTTTTGATATCTTCGATTAAACCTCTCAAAGCAATGGTAGACGAACCAGAGGAGAGGAGGGAGACTAGCACCTTGCAATCCGAAATGACATTTAGTCTCTGGATTCTTAAAGCAACATCACTCGAGAGTGCAGCCTTCATCGCTAAAGCTTCGGCCGTCAAAGCCGAATCCACAAAGCGTTGGTGAGTCGAATCTTGTGCAAAACTAGAACCTTTTGCATTATAAAAGCGCTTGCTAACCAGGCTGCATCAACATAGCAATTGGTAGCGTCAGGTGCCGGGGAATGATCTGTGATGGATTGAGTAGGGCTTCGTGCCTTTCGTTTGAGCAGTTGCGCATCCAGCCATGAGCGAGCATCCGATTGAGCTTTCTGAACAGTCTCTTCTTCTGAGTAAACCTTGCTTTCAAAAACCGCTTGATTTCTGGTTTTCCATAAATTCCAGAAGATCCAAGGATAAAGGGGGCCTGAAGACAGACCTGACGACGGAAGATTGGTAATTGTCCTAGCCATTGTGAGCAGCTGGTCTGTTGAAGCGCTCGTGTTCCCTGCAGGTAAGAAGCAAACTGGTGCCAAATCCCAAACTTTCTTCGCAAAAGGACAACTGAAGAATAGATGCTCCACTGTCTCTGAGCTTCCACATTTTATACAAGCCAAACCCTCCGTAAATTAAGAAATTGTATTATGAATTACTAATACTAAAAGAAAAATAAAAAAATAAAAAGGTAAATAAAAAATTAAGAAAAAGTTGTTTATTAACATGAACACGTGATAAAAAAATCCAACCAATCAGATTTTAACATAATATTAACATAACTCTAAAAATTAGTTTTAAAAAAAGAAAATGTTATGAAATTCAACCAATTAGATTTTATAGTAATATTTACATAAATCTTAAAAATAGGTTTTAAAAAAAAAGAAAAAAATGAGTTCTTTTATGTTTTTCCATTAGATTAAGAAAATTGTATAATCGACTAGTAATACTAAAAAAAAATTAAAAATCAAAAAAGTAAATAAAAAAATTAAGAAAAATGTAAGATTTTTTCATGTTTTTCATTTAAATTAAAAATATGATATGATGAATTACTACGAAAAATCATAAAATCAAAAAAATAAATAAAAAACTAAGAAAAACGAAAATAAGTTTTTTTAATGTTTTTCATTTTTAAAATAGATTTAACCATTTTGGTTATCTGTTTGGTTCACTACGGTTCACACTTTGAATTACATAATTTTTTTAATTAATTTAATAAATGTCACAAATTCGAAACTTAAATAATAATAAAATAAAATTGTGTTCCTATAAAAAACGCCATAAAAAATATTTTATTTTTATTATGATTAAAATTTATGAGTAAATAAAACTTTAGATTAAACACTTATATAATCATATAATAAACGTAAAAAGGAAATGATTAAAATTAAAAAGAAAATTTTTAAAAATATATACTTCAATGGAAATCTAAAATAAAAACAAAAGTAAAGAAAATTAACTCCAATTTAGAAAAAATATACAATCTTATTATATAAAACTTGATGTTTCAAATTTGCTAATTAACATGATCGATCAAATTTTGACACTATCGAATAAATTTTGTTTCAGAATGTTAAATTTCTATTTATATTTTTCACAAAAAAATAAATATTTATTTTATAATATCAACATTTTATCTGAAAATAGTAATTAATTTTAATTACAAAAAATGAAAAAAAAACAAATAAATAAATTTTATATTTCTTTTTTAATTTTACTTTTTTCACAAGTGATCAGATTTTACTTTCAAATAATTTTTTACCGGTTTTAAATATTTTATTCAAAACCCGCATATATGCGTATACGCGAGTTTTAGATTAGATGCGTCAAAGTTGCTAATTCACTTGATCGCGATACATGACAAGTTAATCGATTAGATTTTGACATGTGTTAAAAAATTCAACTAATTAGATTCTAACATAATGTTTATATAAATCTAAAAATTAGTTTTAAAACAAAAATAGAAAATAAGTTTCCTTTCAATTTAAGAAAAGGAAATAAAAATAAAAAGTAAATTAGATTAATTAGGATATATTTCAATTAAAAATAAAAAGTTAGATGCGATTGATATGACATTAGACGATGATAAGCTCAATGAGAATGAGGTAGTAAAAATCATGTAGAGAGACATTTGATGCAAGTCTTGAGAAGCATAAGTTCTCTAGAGAGTAGAGAGATCATATACGGGAGATGAATGTGAAGAGAATGAGAGACTTTATTTGCTTGAAAAGAGTTAATGGAGAGATCGTTAACATACTCAAAAGACTCGAATTGCATATCAAAGTTTTTAACGCAGGGGAACATAAAAAGATAGTCAATAAAGTATGTGAAATATATGAGAAGGATGGTTAATGTTGCTTAGGATCCGCAACAAATTCTGTCTTTTAAATATTTTAATTAAAAATAAATGAGAATTAAAATAAATAAATAATTCTTTTGTTTTGATTTTGTATTTTTCATATATTTTTTTAGTAGTGATCCGATTTTGTATACTATTCTAAAAAAATATTTTAACTGGTTTTAATTTTATTATTATAAACTCGCGTATACGCATATCCTAATATATATTTTAATTATGATAAATCTAATTATGATAAAAGTAGGATAATTCACATGATCGTGACACATCAGAAGTTAATCGATAAGATTTTAACACGTGTTTAGATTAAAATATCCCCTATATATTAATTAAGAAACATTTTTAGAAAGTAGTCTTACTTTTTGAAATATTTACAGTGGTGCCATTTTGCTGATGTGTCGGCACCACACTTATTCTCTCATTATTTTAATACAAATTTCCTTTTTTGATTAGACTAATTACATTATATGCCTTTATCTATTTATTAGTTTTAAATAGGAGAGAACCCGCGTTAACACGCGGGTTTTATTTTACTTTGTGAATATTTAAAATATTTTTAGGTTTTCATTTTGAGTATCCAAATTTTCTTATAATTTTTTTTTCGATGGCCTTAATAACTCGGAAAAGAACATGTATGCAAGATTTGTTTTAGTTTATGTTGTAAATAATATTTTTTATACGTTTATTTTGATTATCGATATTTTGTTGTGTTTTCTTTTATTATTTTTATTCTCTTCGTTTTTTTCGTGATCATTCTTTTAATCTCTTTCATATATAATTTATAAATATTTACTTGTTCCTCATATTTTTTTCATTCATCCAAATCCCTATATCAAAATAAATGTTTCCTTTTCTTATTTATTATTTTGACTTTTGTTTCTTTTCACATATATTTCATTGATTCCATATTTTTTATGCTATTAAATTGTGTATACTTTTTTAATGTTCTTCTTTTTCTGTTTTTATCTTATTTTTTATAATAGGTTATCTAATAGATTATTTATTGAATATTTGTTATATCCTATAGTTATATAGTTCTAGTTTCTTGTTTACATGTTTTTTTTAATTTTGTATACTTTTTTTTGTTTTAGTTCTTCTTTGTTTATATTTTTTTCATTTTATTGATAATTTGTTATTTTATTGATTATTCATTCAAAATATTTTATCTCATAATTTGGTTTTTTATTCACTTGTATTAAAATTTGATTATTTTCGTTAGTTTGAAGATTATGACTAACTCACTCAAAACATGAAAATATATATTTAAATCTTGTATTATATAATAATTATATGTTTGTGATGTTTTAAAATAAAACCTGATTTTCAATTATTTTTTGTTTCTGTTTTTATAATTTTTTAAATAGTTAATTTTTAATTAAATACTTTTAATTGAATGGTTTATAATTAATAGTTTTAAATTATAGTTAATTGCGAATACATGTTATTTTTTTATTGGTTCAAAAATGTTGAGCTGTCACAATCTGGAGAGCTTCCTTATCTATTATATAGTAGATTGGAAACGAATATATAATATATGTTTGAACTACATTAAAAATGATGAATTACACAAAAATAATTTAAATACTCAATAAGCCCTTTTCGATAATTGTTATTCAACATTTACACAAATATGTTATGCAAAATTCACTAATAAAAAACTCTTAATGTTCTCTAAGTAGTTTGGAAAATAATACATTATTCAACATTTACACAAATTGTTATCAAAAAGTCACTAATAACAAGCTATTTATTTTTTTAAGTAGTTTGGAAAATAATATATTAAATTTATACATTAATTTGCTTTAAAATATTTTTGATATTAAATTAAAGAGAATGACACATGTCATTTTTACATGAATCAAAAATGCTGATGTGTCAAGCAATGAGAGAGAGTTGGCCATCTTTTATATATAAGATATAACCAGAAAATTATGTTTTAATTTTTGGATTATTTAAAATCGAATTTTAGGTTATGTTATGATTTATGATATACATCATATTATACAATACATTTCTTAAAAATGAATAAAACAATAGTTATTATTGAATGAAATAAAATTTATACACAATTTATGATATACACAATACTTTTTTTTGATTAGGCAGAAAATATGTTTACAATAAAAAAACTTCGATATGTGTGATTTTAATAAAAAATAAATAAGAAAATTATAACAAACTAAAACTATAATTTAGGTTACAATAAAAAATACTTAGATATGTGCGATTTTAATAGATATCCATATTTATAAATAATTGTTGTTGTTTATATGATTTTAATAGAACCATATAAATTAGACAAATAATATAAATATTTAAATTGAAAACAAGTTAAAAATATTATGTCAAAATATAGAAATATTAAATTATATTATATATATATATATATAACTAATTAAATTATTTTTAATTTAAACAATTTCAAAATCATCTTTAATAAAATTATTTATAGATTTTTCATCCAGCGCATGGCACAGGTTATTACCTAGTATTATAAGTAAAGAGTATACTAATCCTATAAGAAAAAAGAAAATAGTACTATTTTTAAAGAGAAGTAAATAAAATAAAAGGAAAAAATATATTTCAATTAAGAAAAAGAAAATAAATACAAAAGTAAATAAATATTTAGTTTTACTAAAAAAAAATAAACGTAAAAGTTAGTAATTAATATGATCGTGACACGTGGCAAGTTAATCAATAAGATTTTGACACATGTCAAGTTTATCGATTTATATTTTGATGTGTGTCTCGATAAAATATTATTTTTAAAAGAAAAATGAATTTCCAAAAAAAATAAAAATTAAAAAAAAAATAAAAATGTCAAATTTATTGATTTAGATTGAAAAATAAATAAAATTAAATTAACTAGAATATATTTCAATTTAAGAAACGAAAATAAAACAAAATAAATTAATCAGATATGTGAATTTAAAATATCTGATTAAAAACCCGCATATGCGGATCCTATTCTAGTAATTAATCGATTAGGACACAAAAGGAAGTATTTTGTTTTTTAATTAAAATCTGACTCTCTTTTTTTCAAGTAATCGATTATTACGTTACGTTCTCTTGGTACGTGACCTAGTTTTCTAAATTTTCTTCCATGGCTTCCTTGTCGTCACTGCCTTTGTTGTTAGTAGAAGAGATATTTTATAGGGCTCCGATCGAATCGTTGGGACGATTCAAAACGACAAGCAAAGAATGGTATGTTGATGTTTTGCTGACTGGTTTGAGAAGCTACATGACCACGTCATCTGAAAGCTGATGCATCAGACGAATCAGACGCATCAGATGTCTGGTCAGAGGTGTCATCAGAAGACAGAAGTTTATGGAAAGTATATATATTCAAGGGGGACGTCTTAAATACATTACTTGGAGATAAAGCTCAAGGAAAAAGGAAGATTGAAGCTATTTAGAAGACTTGATGGGATATGGAAGTATTAGTTTGATTAGGATCAATCAAAAATGAATATTTCCTCTTGGCTTTAGGAAACTTGTTAGGATGCCAACTTGGAGAGTTAGGCACGAAATCCTTTAAGTATATTGTCTCTTGGGTCAAGAAAAACATCCCTTGAGACGTGTGAGTTAGTTTGACAAGTGTTGTAGCCGTTTGGCATTTTTGAGAGAAAAGGGTGAGAGCTCATCACAGTGTGAGAGTCCTGGGTGTAGATTAGTGTGGCTAATCTTAGGAATCTCATTGTGAGTTAAGAATAGATTGGGGTAGAGCTAAGAGGTCCTTAGAGTCGTGTAATTCCAAATTGGATACTAATTGTATTGTATTCAAGAAGATTCTTAATAAAGGTTTGAGGTTTAGACACGTTGTCTAACCTTAGTGTATTTTATTGTGTATTGGGGTTTCTCTGCACTTTCATTTGGTATCAGAGCCTAACCTAGGCAGAAGAATAAATTCTATTTTAGGGAACGGTCCTGCAGAGAACACAATGACACAAACAATAATTTTCGGTGCAGCAAAAGCGTTGGTGTTGGGGTCAGAAAACTATGGCCATTGGAAAGTGAAGATGATGCATGAGCTGAAGGGAATTCATGAGGATGTATGGACAGTGGTCGAATCTGGATGGGAGCCACCAAGACAAGCTGTTTCAAGAGCTGATGGAGGTCTTGATGCAGTCACTGCTCCAAAGCCAAAAGCAGAGTGGTCAACACAGGTGAAGCAGATGTCTAGATTTAATGCTCTTGCACTTTCAACAATATATCGTGCTGTTTCAGAAGATCATTTCGAGATGATTCAAGGTTGTACTTGAGCGAAAGAGGCGTGGGATACTCTACAAAATATATTTGAAGGAACATCAAGTGTTAAACGCACAAGGTTAGATATTCTCGCTTCTAAATTTGAACTTCTGAAGATGGATGATAGTGATGATATTGCTGGATTTAGTGGTAAAATATGTTTCATGGCACATGAAGCACGTGTTCTTGGAAAGATCTACAAGAATAAGAAGTTGGTCAAAAATCTGTTGAGAGGTTTACATCAGAGGTTTCATGTGGTGAAGACTGTGATGGAAGTCGCTCTTGATACAGATAGTATGTCTTTTGATGAGGTAGTTGGAAGGCTACAGGTTTATGAGCTGAGTTTACCATCTGATGGATCAAACAACTCACCAGGGATTGATGTTTGCTCAGATATTGGTAGTGAAGATGGCTTAACGTCTTATAAGATAGAAGACCTCATGGATCTCGTGGAAAAGAAAGTTGAACAAGTTCTGAAGAAAGTCGACAAACAGAAGATGGATAAAATCCAGTGTCATGAATGTGAGGCTTTTGGTCACTATAAATCAGATTGTCCTACAGGCGGGAAAAGAAAAATCAAGACGGGTTTTTCCAAGGATTATAGACCTCACAACCAAGTAGATGCACGTGAGGAATATTTGTCTGATCTTGTAGCATTATTTGGATCAGCCAAAGAAGCTGAAATTGGTTATGATAGTTCGTCTGATGAGGATGCAAATACAGACACCAGATCAGACGTCTGTCGAGGAAGTAAAAAAGGTGACCCTCAATCTGTGGTGCGAGATTTATATGAGGATCTTGTGGAGACATGCAAAGTAAACATGGCCCTAGTACAGGAGAAGAAGAGGTTGCACATCAAGGTTGAAGGACTTGAACAAGAACTTGATGTTGAGAAGAAACGTGTTAAAGAGCTAGAGGATGCGTTGAATGGAAGGAGTAAGAGTAGTGACAGAAAGAAGAACACATATGGGTGTCTCGGTTACAGGCGAAACAACCCAGGAAAGGAGAAAATTTGTGTTTCTGAAACGTCTCAAAAATCTGTTGCAAAGGAGGCTACATGTATTGTAACGTTTCAGAAATATGTTGCAAAGGAGGCTACAAGTATTGTATCAGACGCAAGTCCTGTAACAAAATCAAGAGCAGAAGCTGCAACAAGCACTTCTACAGAGGTCAAAGCACGAGCTAAAGTAAGACAGAGTGCCAAGATGAAGGTTGACACACGTTCACATACAGAATATAGAAGACAGAGTGCTGATACGCATGTTAATACAGCTAAAGCTCAGACAAACAGATCAACCACCAGACCAGCTTGGCATCGATCTGTTGAATGTTATTGTTGTGGTAGACTTGGTCATATCAAGGCACATTGTTACAAGTTTTTACAACGTGCATATCAAATTTGGAGGAGAAATCGATATGTTCCACACTTTGTACAGTCCAAAAGAGGATGGATGAAGACGTCTGAAGGTCATGCAAGTACTCCTTCAATCAATGGTTCAAGAGGTGTATTAAGCTATTATGGTGGATGTTCATGGCCTGTGAGAAGTAATAAAGCGGCATATCAACAGAAGAACCTTGACAGAGACATGAATGTGAGATGTTACGATTCAAGTAGGTGGAGGAATCGTTGGATAAGGAGATGCTGAGCCTGCTGAGTCGTCTAAAGACAAGTAAGTTGTATAAAAAAAATAATAAAAAATAAAAAAATAAAAAATAAACTTGTCTGTGTTGACGACAGATGGATGTCCTATGCGAGAGGGTGTAACAAGGCATATAACAGAGTATGCAACATCATGGAAATATGGGTGTTGACTGGTGTACTTTGGGGAGATCATCTTCTAGTGTTTTTAACTCAGTTATGCACTCAAGCAGGGGGAGATGGGGTGTATAATGAGGTGTATATTGGTTTTTGCGGAGCTGATGTTGATTCTGTTGAGCGTGCTGATGTAGATGATGCACAATTCATGGGGG
>JAHZTW010000003.1:93887722-94004597 GCA_020283515.1 Alliaria petiolata
ATTATTTTTATATAAATAAATAGATAAAAAACCATGTTTAAATTCAAAAAAATAATAATAATGTTTTTATCCAAATAAAAAAATCATGTTTTTAATCTAAAAAATAGTTTTTATCCAAATAATAAAAACGAACTTAAAAAAATAAAATCATGGTTTTTCCGCCAAAACGTAAAATTACGTTTCCCGCCAAAAACGTAAAATCTCGTTTTTTCGTTTTCATGCCAAAAACGTAAAATCTCGTTTTTTCGTTTTTCCGTCAAAAACGTAAAATTTTATTTTTTTGTTTCCCCCAAAAACATAAAATTTCGTTTTTTTCCCGTCAAAAACTTAAAATTTCGTTTTTTTTGTTTTCTTGTTAAAAACTTAAAATCTCGTTTTTTTATTTTCCCCCTTTAAAAACTTGATTTTGCATATTATTAAACATAAATTAAAAAAAAAAACTATTTCGGGTACCCGAAGGTAACCTTATACATGTCGGGTATTTTTCGGGTTTACACTGTTGGTCCTAAAACCCATCGGGTTTTTTCTGAATTCGGGCTTGAACTGGGCGGGTTCATTTCGGGTTCGGGTCGGGTAAAAAAAACCACCGCAACATCCCTAGTTAAGACCCTTTTAGATAAGGACATGGACGTTGTGGTGTTCCCTTGTCTTCTTCTCACTAGCTACTTTCTCGTGAAGACCTTTTAGATATCGATTTTTGTTGTTTTGAATTGAATTTCTACTATGTTATCATCATTTTGGGGTAGCATCTGGTTCTTTACAAAGTTTCTCTACACTATGTGATAGATCGATAAAAACTCGGAACTTGTATTGAAATTGCTTCATGATACAGTTATGAAACACTTATTATTTAAGGGATGTATCCTATTGCTCTATATAGATCATATACATCATGAAACTGCTTCATGAGCATTTGTACGAACAAAACGAAATTTTATAGCTATTATCCAATTGTATATTAAGAAAATTTTGATTTATTGTGCTATTAAGGAAAACTTGATTTGGACAACTTTATTACCGAAACATTCAAGCCCATATGTTGTGTTCCAAAGGGAACTGATTGTTATCATTATGATCATACAGTACTCTTGTCAGGTTTCCGAAGAGATAGGCTTTCTTTATTAGATCATCATAAAAATGTGAAGATTGAGGTGTGGGTTACAAGCAAGCTGACCGATGGGGTTGTCTCGTGGAGCAAGTACTTCAATGTAACTCCTGGTACCTCAATCTTACACTCATCCCTTTCCCAAAACCACTAAGGTCATGTTCTTGAGCGACGAAGTACATTTGTATAAGGGCTGTTATTCCACCATTTACGAAATTCGCGAGGATGAGATCGAAAAACAAGTTGACATGACAAGAAGCCATCATCATCACAGTTGCAATGTGTATGTTCCAAGTCTAGTTCCGGTTCCTTGTTTGGGGGAACTTGGCAGTGGAAAGCAAGTTGGAACAGTAGGAAGCAAGTCAAAAAGTTTGTTTTAGGTTTTGGTGCGACGTTTGTAGTGTTGGGGCCTTTTGTAGAACAGACATGAGGAGTCATGAGTTAGGAAAAAGGCATAAGGCTGCGATTGAAAAACAGAATGAGCAGCCCACCTGAGACGTCAAACGTTTGAATTTCATTTAGGTATGAACAAGTGTTTCTTTTTTTATGCAATGTCACATTGAGATATTTACCAGGTTTTTTTTTTTTTTTTTTACTTTGGTTTTACGTCGGCTCTCCAAATCTTTTCAATTAGGGTTTACGCTTAATCTAGTATAAGTATCATTATTTTTGTAAGGATTAGCTTTGGTTTTTGATTAATAAAGATAATTTCTTCTCAAATTTAAGTTTTCAATTCTCTCTGTTTTCTCTTTTCTCAAGAAGAAAACGTGAGATCTAAGCAACAAGTGTTACATGAACTTTTGGGTCTACTCGTTACTGTATGCATGAGGAGAGCAATGATTATTGTCAACTGCTTTTGCTTACACAGTCTGTAATTTTTGTAGGCCTTAATTTGTGTGGTTTATTCTGACGTTGAAAAATAAGATGTGCAAATATCAGTTTAGTCAATATGATCTTAATTGTGGTGTTTACTCAATCCTCATTTCATCTTTGAAGGAATCTTCTGGTAGTTACAGAGTAACTAACATATGTCACCTGTTCCTTTTAAGGCTTATGATCCGTTGCACATTTTCTTTCAAAACCACAAACATTTTGCTTCTCAGTAAAACGGTGATTGAAAACTTCATGGTCATTGTCAAGTTTGTCGCAAAACCTCGTTCTATGACTATGCATTTATCTTTGATATATGATTAAGTTTGGATTACAAGAATGATCTGTACAAATTTATGAAACACTTTCTCTACAAGGGAAATACACTATCTATCAATGTGGATTTGGGTTCGGATTCGGTTTTTAGACAAATATATCACTAATTTTCAAAACTCGATTTAAATCGGTTTTCTCTTTTCAGTTCTGTCTCAATTTTTCGATTTTTTCAGTTATAAAAAAAAGAATCCATTTAAATCCCTTCCTCACCTAGTGATGCTGATGCTGATGCAGAGCATCCATATCTATTCAGGCCCGTCTTAACAATTTCAAGAGCTCTAGGCGAAATGCAAAATTTTGACTTTTTCATATTACTCTTTCTGTTTCATAAAAAAGTGTTATTTTATAGGTTTTCACAAATATTAAGAAAGCAATAAAAAACTGTATTCTACTCTTTATTAATACACTTAAAAATTATCTCTCCAATAAATATATTAAATCAATAGAATTAAAACTAGATTTTTATTCAAAAATATGCGTTGAAAATCTAAAACGACACTCTTTATGAAACAAAAATTAAAACCTGAAAACGACACTTTTTATGAAATGGAGTGAGTATATTAATATAAAACATAATAAAATTTTAATAATTGTATTAATCAAAATAAAACCATGAATCTCTGATATTTTAAAATATAAAATAAGTTGGTAGTTTGTTGGACAAAAACAATTTCATAACTAGTTTGTTATAATTTTTTTGGCATAGTACTTCACTTTTCGTTGAAGTGCATCAATCTTGTAAATTGTATAAAAAGATTCACTAGACCTAAAAAAATACAAGAGAGTAACAATTTTTTCTAAGAAAGTAAAAAATCATATGAAACGTTTCTTTCTATCTTTTGTTGATGCAAAATCATTGATAATTGTTTCAAAATCTATAGTTTCCAAAACTTTTTTTCAATGCATAAAAGTGCAAAACCATTCAACATTTGTTGAGACATTTATGATCTCAAATAATTCTTCTGGAACTTCAACTTAGAAAAACTCAGTTCAACTGATTAATTAAAATTTTACTTCAAATATAAAAAGAAAATTGGAATAGGATAATCAATACAAATATAAGGTTTTTTTATTAGATCGTGAAACTCTTTGTGATTTTTAATAATTAGAATGGTTGATATCTTGATGAGTGTGAATCTCTAGCACTTTTTAAAGTTTTGTATGAATAATTTAGGCGTAATCCTTTTTGTGTAACTAAATCATGGGCCCTAATTTTTAATTAAATAGATCCTGAGTTTTTTTATGTACTGAGAATTAGTTATATATTTCTAAATGGGTTAAAGAACACAATTTAATCAAATTTTACAATATATAAAAAAAAAATTTGGACCCTTAAAATTTTGGACCCATGGCCATCGCCCCTCCCGCCATGCCTCAAAGCCGGGGCTGTATCCATTTAGGAGCCACGTCTGTCTTTTGTGCATTGGTGTTTACGTGATCTCTAAAATTAGTTTTCCTTTTCTGTTTTTTCCTATTTCCTTTTTGGTGTTGTTTTCCTTTTGTGTTTGGGTTTCCTAATGGCCATTGAGTTCTGTTCATGGCTATATAAGAAACCCTTGGCTTATGTTATTTTTCAGTCTTGATCATTAATAAATTATAAAAACCAAAAAGAGGAAACTCAAGTACTCTCGCCATTGTCCTCGTCCGTATCCTTGTTCGTTCAAGTCAGATCCGTTTCTTTGCAAGACTTCTCCTGGAGATCTTTTCATTCACTTCGTTATATTGCTTCCCCGCCACACCATCACCTAGTTTCTAAGTTTTCTTCCATGGCTTCCTCCTTGTCGTCGCTGCCTTTGAAGTTACTAGAAGAGATATTTCGCAAGGTTCCGACCTTATCGTTGGTACACTACAAGAAAACAATCAAATTCTGACGGACAAAATCGTCGGAAATCCGTCAGATATGGCAATTTCTGACTAATTTCTGACGGATTTCTGACGGATTTTCGACGGATCATCAATCGATTCAAATCTTCAATCCTGACAAGACCAAAGCTCGATTGCGTCTACCAACCCCAGACGAGTTACACAATTATACTTTTAGAAAAGCGATTCACTGCGACGGATTATTGCAATATAATTGTAGAATTGAGAGAGATGATTCAATTGGAAAGCTGGCAGTATGGAACCCGATGATGAGCCGAGTCAGATGGATCGAACCCTCGAATTCTTACAAACCATTTGAAATTTACGGTTTTGGATATGACAATGTATCCCGTGACAACTACAAGATGTTGAAGATCAATACAGATATTGAAATATATGAGTTTAAGTCTAAACTCTGGAGAAGTGTTGATGCTACTCTCGGATGCAATGCGCTGTGGGAATCTGTGTCTATGAATGGAAACATGTATTGGATTGCTAAAAAGGACTGGCGTAATTCTGAAAGCGAAATCTTCATCCAAAGTTTTGATTTTTCAACAGAAACATTCAAGCCCAGATGTTGTGTTCCAAAGGGAACTGATTATCTTCGTAGTTATGATCATACAGTACTCTTTTCAGGTTTCGGAAGAGATGGGCTTTCTTTGTTACATCATCATAGAAATGTGAACATTGAGGTGTGGGTTACAAGCAAGCTGACCGATCGGGTTGTCTCGTGGAGCAAGTACTTCAATGTAACCCCTTGTCCCTCAATCTTAAACCCATCCTGTTCCCACCGCAGATGTTTTTTGACATACTTCATCAACAAGACCAATAAGATCATGTTCTTGTGCGAGGAAGTAGATTTGAAGGAGAGCCATACTTGCAATCTTGCCTATAAAATTTGTGATGGTGAGACCAAAAAAAAAGTTGAGATACTGTACGTTAACCCTTGCAATGTGTATGTTCCAAGTCTAGTTCCGGTTCCTTGTTCGGGGAACTTGGCAGTGGAGAGCAAGTTGCAAGAGTGCCACAATCTGAAGCCATTAAAGAAACGGGGAAGTTACAGACGGTGAGAAGAAGAAGACGGTAATCATGGAAACTCATAAGCTTGGAAAAAACACAAGGCTCAACTTGAGAAATCACAACTTTTAAAGTCTTTAATGTCGTCTCCGCAAAAGGACATGGACGTACGTTGTGGTGTTCCCTTGTCTTCTCTTGTTATCTTCTCACTAGCTACTTTCTCGTTAAGACCCTTTAGATATCGATTTTTGTTGTTTTGAATTGAATTTCTACTATATCATCATCACTTAGGTCAGCATCTAGATCTATTAAAAGTTTCTCTACATTATGTGATAGATTAATAAAAAAAAATAGTACTTGCATAATCTTCAACACAAATGAAGACCATTAAATATGCTTCATGATCATATACATAGTTTCAGAGATGCATTAAGTTCAGTAGGAATCTGAAGGACCAAAATCATTAATTAGGCTTATGATCCGATAGCATAACGTTGCACATTTTCTTTCAAAACCACAAAACACTCTGTTTCAGTGGAATACTGGTTGAAAACTTTATGGTGTTTGGCAAGTTTGTCGCAATACCTCGTTCTATGGACTACCAGGCCTCGGCTCATAAATTTAATGGGCCTTGTGCCATTTATAAGCATAACAAACAAAACTTGCAAAAAAAAGCCTCTAAATTTTTCAAAAAAACCCTAAAATCTATCTAAAATTTGCGGGGGAAAAAAAATGGGACCCTGTTTACGAAACCATCTACCTAATTTCACATCTCTAATCGAAAACTTGAAATTGTAATCAAGTACCCCAAAGTGTTTAATATACATTGATTAATTGCCCACTTGAATTGAAACCCGATCCATTTAATTTGACTCAACCTATATCGATTTTTTTTTTGCATCAGATTTTTTTTATTATTATCTCAAAGGAGTGTGTCAAAAGCAAAAAAAAAATTGATATAATTTATTAATAAAATCCCAATTTTCCAATATATGACAAAAGAGTTCGTGTCATTGGATAGCTATAAATTATATTTTAAATTATTCCAAATATTTTTTTTTTGATATAATTTACTAGTGAAATCCTAATGATCTAATTAGAAAATATTTTATGAATTTTTATAAATAACTAATTAAATATTTTTGGATTTTGAATAATTTTTATAAATACTAGATTTAATAAAAGGAGGTTAGAAGAAAAAATGAAATCATCTCAATAACTTTTACAAATAATAGATTAAGCCAAAAGTATGTTTAGGTTTTGGTGTGATGTTTGTAGTGTTGGATCGTTTTCCCCGAACAGTCATGAGTTAGGAAAAAGGCATAAGAGCATGTTTAATGCTAATTTTTTATAAGTGGTTCTTCACCCAAAAAATTAATAAAATAAGATAATAAGAGAGAGGAAGAAGAAGAATTTCTTAAATTTCTTATTTAAGAGTATCAGTAATGGAGAGACAGCTCTTCCCCTTTTTTATTATTAATTGGATGGATAACTATACTAACCTTTAAAAGTAGTGATTCGGCTAGATTGATGCATATTTTTTTTTATTACCCAAATAACCTAGGGTACCGAAAATGCCCCTCAAGCTTTTGTTGAAAAAAACTGTATTTACGAGAATGCCATTACTTTTGGGTTGCCATGTAGGCAAATCGTTTGACGGTAGACTTATTACTGTTGGTCAACGGACGAATGTTAAACATAGAATTTGGTAGACTTGTTAAGGTAGATCCATAATAACGTGGCGGTAGACATTTTTGAGAGCAGTAGATTTGTTTTATGAATGGGACATTTAAATGTAACGATGGGAGATTTATTTATTTCCATCATCCATGACGGTCATCCGTGGTAGATTTGTTTTCGAAATGGTAGATTTATATCTGGCGATGGTAGATTTATCATTTTTTTGTAGAGATATTTAATGAAGTGGCAGACTTATTAGGTTTCAACCGGGGAACGGGTTGATTTTTGGTTGGTGGAAGACTTATTTCTTTGATGGTAGATTTGTATATTTGTACGAGATAAATAAGACGTGGTGATAGATTAACCTATAGTATGTAGTGGTAGATTTTGTTATGTTTTTTTAATTACTATAATAACATCGTTGGTCATTGACGTTGAATTTATGTTATGGTAGACTTGTATTTGAGTTGTACTTGGTGGAAGATATTTGACTTTGTGTTTATGTTATGGTAGACTTGTATTTGAGGTGTACTTGGTGCATGACGTTTGACTAAGTTTTTTTTGAAAAATAAGGAACCGTACTTTGCATACATATGTTGGATGACATACGTATGTTTTGTAAAAATTGGATAAAATTCGTATGTTGAAGAGTTAAAAGCAAAAAGAGATTGAACCAATTCAATTACATCGGAGAAAATGAGAGGATCTTAATCCGACTACACCTTACTTAAAGTAAGTACTACTTTGAGATAGAGCTCAAATCTAAAACAAAGTAGTAAGTAGTACCTAACATGTTAATTATTATAACATCAGAACTCAAATCTAAGCAGTTGGTACTGAACGAAAAGGTAGCACTTCTCACAGCACATTAATCTGTGTTTGAAAAAGCACTTAGGAGGGAAATCTTCAGCGCCGAATACACTTGGTAATGGTTGTAGCAACCTCTTCACCGAGTTTAACCATGTAAAGCATGCGTGATCTCCAGCCTTCAACTCGGTCAAACAGCTCTAATGCTCTTGGATATTGGCCATATGCGGTAGCGCAAATAGCGATCATCAATGTTGCTTGGTCTATCCCGGATTTAGAAGCCTTGTTGAAAAAGCTGACAGAATTGTTGATGTCTTTGGCTATAGCTATTGTCCTCATCCCGTGGAGGTATAACGCTTGAGGATTGCCAGATGGCATAGCCAAGTCGAAAAACCGAGGATAAACATCGACTAAATTTGGGTCAGCAATGAAGTCTGATAGGTTTAGCGCTTGCATTACAGATGGCTTCTTCAATGTTGAGTTCAGTAGCTTTGACGCACAAGCTGCACGACATGCGTCCTTCGCAGAAAATCGTCCCACCCTTTGTAGAATCGATGGTAGTAGGTCCGAGGATAAACATCGACTAAATTTGGGTCAGCAATGAAGTCTGATAGGTTTAGCGCTTGCATTACGGATGGCTCCTTCAATGTTGAGTTCAGTAGCTTTGACGCACAAGTTGCACGACATGCGTCCTTCGTAGAAAATCGTCCCACCCTTTGTAGAATCGATGGTAGTAGGTCTTTTATTTGATGAACTCCAGTATTTTCTTCCATTCTCCGCTGAAAAACAGAGAGATGAGACAGATAAGTGAGCAATTTCTACAGAAAAAAACTGTCATTCATATATTATAAATCTACCACAACCGATGGAAAATCTACCATAAATACCCCCATCAACTTAGATTATATAGAAGACAGATAAGTGACCAAAAGTGTTCAGTAAGGACGGAAATCACGATATTCCCCAACTGTAACCGTAAACTTTGGAAACGGCGGCTACGCTCGCCGGAAAATCGACTATAGTTGGAGATTTTATCAAAAAGTTTCGAACTAGATCTGAAATTGAAGATGAAAACGAATGATAGGGATAACTTACCGAATCCTTCAAACCAAATTCGAAAGAGTATTTAATTTCCGATCCGGTGTTGATGGTGAAACAAGGGCGGCCGACGAAATGTAGAGTTTCGGTTGCCGGCGAAAATGTCGAGAATGAGAGGATGTGTGGCATATTCTTTAGTTTGGCCTTCCATTTAATAATTAAAAATAAAAAATATATATAAAATTTTGGCAACCACATATTCATTGTTCCACTTTAGGGTTGCCGTCTTCTTTCTCCCTTTTTTTTGACCTTCGTCATTATCTTCTTCCTCAATTTCTTCTCAAATCCATTTTCTCCCACAACAATTTCTTGTCAAATTCTTTTTCGAGTTTCATACAATTGTTGGGTTATCAAAGGTAGGGTGAATTTACGGTTTTTTCAAAAAATTCTCGTGGTTTCCTTTTTTCACGTTAGAGGGATGGAGCAAATAATATTGGTTTGTGGTCAATGGAGTTTCGAGAAACATCGGTGGATCTTTGTCGTTGACAAGTCGAAGGGATGTAGAATATTACGGGTTGATGGAAAAATCTCTTATGTTGATTTTCTTGATATGGTGTATGAAGATTTTGGTTTCCATCCTCGATATCAAGAAGTGCAGCTGAGCTATATGTTGTCTAAGCAACTTATGCAAAGATTACCCCCAAGATACACCTCATGTATTTGTGGGAAACAATACACAGTTGAACGGGTATTTCGATTAATTGAAAGAAGATCCGGTTCGCTTGTGCATTCAGCTAAAAGAAAAAAAAACTAGTCGAGGGGAGTTCTTCAGCAGCAGAAGATCTCAGTCGTGTTGGGAAAAAGTCTTCAATACGATCCGATTATGTTGACGTTGAAGAAGACGAAGGAGACGAAGAAGATCATATAACAGAAGATGAAGAAGATGAGGAAGATGAAGAAAACGAAAATGACGAGGATGTGGAAGAAGACAAAGATTTGAGTTCGAGATATGACGGGTGCGAAGATTCGGATGGTGCTAGTTCGGATGACGACGAATACGGGAGTAGTGGAAAATCAAGAGATGGAGGGAGTTCTAATGTAGAAGATAAAGTGGTAATAAATCCACCACCAAAAGAATTTCTCAAATTATCCCGGATGTCTTGAACCTGAAACTTGGTAGATTTATGTAGGAAGTTGTGGTAGATTTATGTAGCACTTGGTAGATTTATGTTAGAAGATGCTTTAGATTAATATAGCATGTATCAAGTAATGGTAGGTGGATTGATAACGCATGTACTTTCTATTTACAGGTCGATTATTGGAAGGCACATCGGGCTTTACGATATGCACGATAATTAGTTGGTGGCACTGCGGAAAGTGGGTATGAAGAACTACCGGCGTACTTATATAAACTTAGGCAAGCTAATTCGGGGACACTTATAAAGCTTGATGTTGACGATCAAGATCGGTTGAAGTTTATGTTCCTCGCATTTGGTGCAAGCATGCATGGGTTCCCCTATATGAGGAAAGTAGCTGTGATAGATGGGACGTTCTTGCATGGGAAATACAAAGGTACACTACTACTTGCAACAACGCAAGATGGAAATTTTAATATATTTTCTATAGCGTTTGGTGTTGTAGATACTGAGAATGAAGAGTCATGGGAATTGTTCTTTAAACAACTTAATCGTGTCATTACAGATGATCAATGGCTAGCCATTATATCGGATAGGCATAGAGTCATAGGAAAAGCCATAACGAATGTGTATCCCCTAGCAAACCGGGGTATTTGCACATATCACGACGAATACGGGAGTAGTGAAAAATCAAGAGATGGAGGGAGTTCTGATGTAGAAGATGAAGTGGTAATAAATCCACCACCAAAAGAATTTTTCAAATTATCCCGGATGTCTTGAACCTGGACCTTAGTTCACTAGATTTAGCCGGCGGCCAGACTTATGAGAGAAAAGAAGATTTGATGACGCGGTTGCAAATTCTTAGAGTTACACAAAAATTCGATTTCGACATGGGATATTCAACCCCAACACTGTTGACAGTAAAGTGTTGGGTACCAGGATGCAAATGGCGAGTGCGTGCTTCAACCGTAAGAGATGGTTGTACACTCCACATTAAGACGTATGTCCGCACCCACACATGTTCGGTAACGGTCTGATCACTCCGTAACCGCCATGCAACTTACGAGATTCTAGGACGTCTCTATAAAGAATATGTAGGTGGTGTTGAACCCACTATATTGCCAAACCATGTCGCAGATGCTCTGACTAAACGATTCGGTCTTAAGGTAAGTTTGTGGTAGATTTATTGGTAGATTTATGTAGAAAGTTTGTGGTATATTTTTTAGAACTTGATAGATTTATGTTGAAACTTGGTAGATTTATGTAAGAAGTTGTGGTAGATTTATGTAGCACTTGATAGATTTATGTTAGAAGATGCTTTAGATTAATATAGCATGTATCAAGTAATGGTAGGTGGATTGATAACGCATGTACTTTCTATTTACAGGTCGATTATTGGAAGGCACATCGGGCTTTACGATATGCACGATAATTAGTTGGTGGCACTGCGGAAAGTGGGTATGAAGAACTACCGGCGTACTTATATAAACTTAGGCAAGCTAATTCGGGGACACTTATAAAGCTTGATGTTGACGATCAAGATCGGTTGAAGTTTATGTTCCTCGCATTTGGTGCAAGCATGCATGGGTTCCCCTATATGAGGAAAGTAGCTGTGATAGATGGGACGTTCTTGCATGGGAAATACAAAGGTACACTACTACTTGCAACAACGCAAGATGGAAATTTTAATATATTTTCTATAGCGTTTGGTGTTGTAGATACTGAGAATGAAGAGTCATGGGAATTGTTCTTTAAACAACTTAATCGTGTCATTACAGATGATCAATGGCTAGCCATTATATCGGATAGGCATAGAGTCATAGGAAAAGCCATAACGAATGTGTATCCCCTAGCAAACCGGGGTATTTGCACATATCATTTGTACAAGAACATTTTGTTGAAATTCAGAGGGGGTGAAACATTTGGCATAGTGAAAAAGGCTGCTACGGCATATACGGAAGGAGAGTTCAATGCCTACTATGCTCAGATTCAGGCTTTGAATCCTCAACTGTATAGTTATTTGCAAAAAGCTGATGAGTGTAAGTGGAGTCGTGCTCATTTTCAAGGGGATAAATATAACTTCACAACAAGCAACATAGCAGAATCACTGAATAAGTGTTGGCTAGTGCTAGAAGTAAGCTTATTGTTCGCCTATTGGAAGATATTAGGATGCTTTTAACAAGTTGGTTTGATAAACGAAGCCGAATTGCTCGTCTGATGGAAACATCTCTGACAACAGGAGTGGAAAAGTTGCTTGCGGTATGTCGTCGTAGTAGGTTTGTTTTGTAACAAAGTTTTGTAACAAAACATGTGGTAAATTTATAATATTCTTCTTTCTATGTCCTCAACAGGTTAGAGTTGAAGATGCGAAGCAGTTGGGAGTACAAGAGATAGATGACCATCTAACGCAAGTCACTTCTGCGTCAACATTGCATGTAGTGAACCTTTTAGAAAGAACGTGCACTTGCCGTAGGTTTGATTTAGATAAAATTCCTTGTGTCCATGCCATTGCAGCGGCTGAAGCATGGAAGAAGTCTCACAATCCCGATACAGTTTCAACCATCACCCTTACGCATCCGTACTATCATACGAACTATTTGTCCAACGCCTACTCCAAAACTATTTTACCACGAGATATTGCATTACCTTTGCCTGATGAAGTGGCCACAAAAGCGTGTCTCCCACCCGAGTACTGAAACCCTCCAGGAAGGCCTAAGAAAATGCGTATTAAGGGAGCATTTGAAGAGGCAATGACAAAAAACGTCCTACGAAAGAGCACAAATGTTCTCAGTGTCGTGAACGTGGACATAATCGGACTACTTGCGATGCTTAACTTTGTATGATTTCTGCTTCACAACTCCTTTACTTGCGTAGTACATGCTTACCTTTTTTATGTCATTTGGTTTCCAAACTCAGTGTATGTAATAAGATATGGGTCACTATAGATTTTACAAATATGCTTATGTTTTCTGTCATTTGGTTTCCGAACTCAGTATATGTATGTCAATAGAACCGCACTTCATAGAGCTAAGTCATTATGAACCCATACAAAAGAGCACCGGTACTAGTTTAGTTTAGGTGTTACAACATCAAATGGCGCATATCAGTCTACCACCATCACAAAAGTCACAGGTTTTAGAAGTTTGGTCAAATCTTCCTAAAAATCCGCATAAGTCTACCAACGTAGAAGTCTACCATAATATACAAAGACATAGACTAGATACATCATCATAAATTGGCTGACCCTGTCTGAAATGGATACCTATCATCCGATGCACCTCTTGGGTTAGGATCAGATCTTTCAAAATGGTATTCTGCATCTTCTTCTTCCAATATCTCTGCTGCCAGTTTTAGACGTATACCTGCCATGTTACTATCTATAAGCGGATCCCAGCCATGCTGAAGAGCTAAACACTCGCAATACTTCAATGTATACACCCCGCAGTCACCAGTTTGTGAGTTAGATGGAGCAGTTTTCACTCGGTAAGTGGTGTAGATTTGCGGACGCATTTTTCGCCGTTTCTCAGGAGGTGCAATCTGCTTCATCAATAGAGGAATCATCTTCGTGTATGGCTTAAGTGACTCTTCTATGTAGGCGTCGTCATATAACCAACATACAGAATCAAACACTCGAATCTTCCTCTTAGCAAAATCCACCTCAAGAGCTACCCAATGTCTGTTGTCCAGGTTGTGGGCGATGTACAAGAAATCAACATCTTCACCCCATTTCTTCGGTGGAGAAGGCGATTCATTGAAAATCCTTTTCGCAACGTTGATATACGACTCTGGGAAAATCCAATTGTCCTCGTCATGTAGATACTTCGTCAAGTAATCTCTGCACCATATATATGAGAAGAAAGGGTCCAGGAATGCAACCCTTCCGTTCTGATACGGTGATGGAACTCGAAAAGACCTAGATCTGAGCATATCAAATCCAGAACTCATATGCTGAAACACGAAAGGGAACATATTTAAGTCAATCTACCATCCACAATAACCAAATAAGTCTACCATCAACAAAATAAGTCTACCATCTACCAAATAAGTATACCATCAACGAAATAAGTATACCATCTACCAAATCAGTCTATCATCAACCAAATAAGTCTACCTTAAGTCTACCAAATAAGTCTACCAAATAAGTCTTTCAACCAAATAAGTCGGCTTTCAATAAGTCTGCCATCAACCATTAATACAACCTTAAGTCAATCTACCATCAACTAAAAAGTCTACATCATCAACTAAAAAGTCTACCATCATCAACATTTTAAATGTCTACCATCATCAACATTTTAAATCAATCTTTACAAAAAATCTACCACCACACATTGCCACAACATTTTAAATCTACCATTACCAAATCGTGAATAAATTTTTTTTACCTTCCCAGACAACCATCCATATTCGTCAGTAGGTCACATTTCTTTAGGTGTCATGAGCGTCAGGTAGAATTCAACACCTGCAATTGATTCGTCGAAAGAGTTTTTCCTAATTTATGAAAAAAGACCAACTCTTAGTCATGTTACATTTTTTACTGTAAATTTTAATAAAAGGTTGGAAGAACTTACAAATCTTGCTTTATATATTGGATCAAACTATCCAATTTTCTCCGCTCGACCTCCTCAAATGGGTTGTACGAAGGCTCGACCTCCGGTCCAGCACCCATCATTCTTCGCACAACCGAACTCCCATTGAATGGTGAGTATTGAGTGGCTGCAATGATGCGCCCCCTTCGAATCCTGGGAGGGTGTTGGTGAATGATTGTGGGGAGCGCCATTAGCTTATCCAAAGCTTGTAACATGTTGTTCTCCGGTTCGTCAAGCAAATGTGGAATCTTAATTTGGTCTGCTCTAAGCGGCACCTCTTTTTGTTCGTAAATAACTTCTTCTTTCTTTTTCACAGTCTGAGTTTTTGTTTTCACATTCGACTCACGGCCTTCTACTTTCACTTTATGAAGTGTCTTCTCTTTCGACTTTCGAGTTCTAACCGCTTTTGCTATTGGAAACTGCGGATCCGACGTATCCTGCATCTCAACCGTCCACGACTGCTGGACCATTACCCAATTAGTACGTCTTATCATATAATATAAAATTTTACAGGGATTTTTTAACTTTGTTGCCACAAGCTCGAAAATCACAATAAACTGAGTAAATACATAGAACATTCCCAAAAAATAATGCAATGTTTAGTAGAAAAAGTCAACCTTAAATTCATGTTTTAAGTTTCAAAATGACCAACTTGTATGAGACACATAAATAATCCACACCAAAGTTTGAAAATTTATTAGGCAAGTAAGTTAGAGAACATAAACTTGCGTACTAGAAGAGAGACTTGCGTACCCGATCCTTCTTCACCGCTGCTCCTTCTGCATTGGATTCGGCATCTCCAGCTTTTCCTTCGAGAGGTCCTTTTGCACCTCCCTGAACATCAACGTTCTCCTTCGACACAACAGAATTGACCTTGTCATCGATGGCGTCAATTTTGGATGCCAATAGCTGAATTGCCCGTAGTAACCCACTATTCTCCTCCTCCCTCGGTTTCATCATTTTCACCTTCTTCTTAAACGCACCTACGGACATTAACATATCAGTATCAGATACATCCTTCCTACTTCCCACCTCCTTTTCCTTCTCTTTCGTCATTTTTTCTTTCTTCTTCTCCCTTGAAGATCCAGGAGGACTTTTAACCTTACGCTTCTTCGTTGTATGGTCTTCTATGAAATCATCGTCATTGTCCTTTTCCTCCTCTTCTTGCTTTTCTTCTCCTTTCTCTCTTTCTTGTGTTCCTTCTCCTCTCTCCCCTTAGTGTCCTTCTTCTCTTTCTTCTCTTTCTTGTCTTCCTTCTCCTCTCTCCCCTTCCTCTCCTTCTTATATTTCTTATCCTTCTTAGGCGTCTTCTTTCCCTTACTATCATTTCCACCCACATCCCATGCCGTCTCATCCAAACGACCATCGAGAATATCGGTGATCAGGTTATGAAGTTTCGGATCCACATCTGGGGTTGAAGGTTCATCTAGCCAAATCGGATATATTTCCTCCTGCGGCATCTCCAATAGATGTCTCACCCTAACCTGCACGAGTTTGTTTGTTAGAGAACTTATCCATAACAAATCTACCAACTTAACGAAAGAGGAAAATCTACCAACGCACAATGTATACCGCTAACAAATCTACCACACCCTAACGCTAACAAATCTACCAAACCCTAACGCTAACAAATCTACCAAACCCTACCTCTACCTACGCAAACAAAGGCCGCAAACAAATCACCCCTAACACAAACAAATCTACCACCTATGCAACCAGAACCTAACGAAACAAATCTACCAACACCTAACACATTCAAATCTACCATCACCTAACGCAACAAATCTACTAACACAGAACGCAAATCTAACAAAACTACAAATCTACTAACACATAACGCAATCAAACATACCTTCTTATCAGGCGTTGTGCTTATTTCTTCCTCTAAAACTCGATCAATGTTGTAACGCTTTCTTGTCGAACGCCATCGAAGTAAAGGACACAGAAATATACGGGCATTGTCTAGAAGCTTCCCAAATTTCTCTCCCAATATTGGGACTGACTCATATGCCCAAATGAGAAGGGCATGGACACATCCATGGAATGTGTAACTAAGTTTTCCCAACGATGCAATTTTAATAGACCTTATTAAATCCTTAAAACCGACTCGACCCCATGGATAGCTCTCAAAAGCTGCTTCATCCAACACTCTTTTAGCGTACTCCAAAGGGATTCGACTATTCCGATTAATGCCAAAGATTCCTATGTGCAATACGAAAAGCAAGGCCACCTTCTTCTTCTTCTCAAACGTCCATGTTTTTCAAATTTCAAAAACATCAACTAACTCATGCCAGTTAGGCTCCACCCCGGGATTAACGCCAATCTCCGCCAAGAACTCGTTGTGATCAATGTCCCACCCATCATCCACTATAGGCTGACAATTGAGGCCGGTAATATCATTGAACTCGTGAAGCGAAAACCGGAATGGACGCCCACCGATAAGTGACCAGATTTCGTAAATTCTGTCCACATACAATTGGTTTGTGACGAAGTTATGGACCGTCTTCGCAGCCCATACATAATGCTTCTTTACAAGCTTCAAAATCACTCCAACATGAGAACCGTGCATTAGCTCGCTGTATACCTCATCTCCAATATCATCCCAAAATCCGTCAAATGACAATAATTGTTTAAACTCCTCTTTTGCACAGGAGATTTCCCCGGCGGAAACAACCTCGGTGGGTAATCAGCATTTCCTCTGCTTGAAGATGCCATTTATGCTGCAAAAAGAAAACATATATGTCAATACATATACCATCGCAGCCATTAAAAATACAAAACTCATATATCTCAAAACCTCATCGATTAAACTACAATCACACATATGTCTCTAAGAAAACTAATCTACCACCATTAATCTACTAAATCTACCACCAAAGCTTTATCTACAATATAAATAAATTAACTCTACCACCAAAAGGTATTTAAATTAGTGCTAAAACTAATACCTAAAACTAAATCTACCATGAACGATATAAAGCTCAATAATCTAAAACAAAACTACCACAACATCGCTTACACCAATGTCAATTTACCAGATCTAGAACAGAGATTTTACCACATATGGTTCTTCTCCGTCGGACGACTTCCACCACCAATAGTCACCCAAATTAGTTTACAAATTTGTAAAAAATCCACAAATTTAGGGTTATCTTTCTCAAGCAGCCTCTCGCCAATAAGTGAGGACAACTCCGGCGAAAGACCCGTCCGACCCCCCGGAAAATTAAACGAAACGATCGGCCGCCGTAAACGGAATTGTAAAAGATTGATAGTGTGAATCGTTGGAGATCGAGAGATTTACCTTCTTCGTCGATATCGGACCACCTCCCGCTTCTTCGCCGATCTCCTCCCGTCAACCGAACCCCTCCCCGGACAAACAGTTCCCCTATCGCGAAAATAACCCTAATCGCCGCCGCCGTCGCAAGAGGGAAAGAACTCTCGTGTAATATTTTTATTTTTACGTTTGCCAAACCTAAACTATTTTTTTTCTTTACCTTTTACTTTTAATCTCTTTAATCTAATAACCATTTACCTTTTTTATTATTTTTTTAAAAATGGCATTTCCGAAAAAATTTCCAACTTTTGTATCCTTTTTTCTTTAACCAACTTTGTAAGGTTATTTTAATTAGACCCTCATGAGGGGATGCTAGTCTAGTCAATACCCTATATAGTAAGGTTATTCTAGGTAATTATCTCTTATTATTTTTTATTATTATTATAAACCGTTTTTCCAAAAAAAATAAATAAAAATTGTCCAACTGAGTGACGACACGTGTCGAAACAGAGGGAAGAAGCGCCTCTTGAAGTCCTTCTAGAAGAACTCTTCTCTCTCTCTGCCACATCATTTCTTTTTTCTTTTTTTCTTTTTTTTAATGTTAAAAACTCCACAGATGCTCTACAAACCCATTTTTAGCTTTTTAAGATATTCATTTAAGATTTTGTCATGTTTTTATTGGTTAAAACCTTTTTATGATTTAAAAACTAATATTATTTTTTTTAAGAACCTTTCAAGATGTATTAACCATTGAACATGGTCTAAGGCTGCGATTGAAAAACAGACATCCAAATTTTGAATTTCTTGCTATGAAGAAATTTTTTTTTTAATGCAAGCAAAACTATGATTTTTTTTCTTTTTCAAGTAATCGACTAGGGGTACAAAAGGAAGTATTTATTTAAGTTAAAATCGAGTCTTTTTTTCAAGTAATCGATTAGCATATAAAAAGGAATTTTTTTAGGGAAGTTTACTCAGATATCATAAAAATTAGGTGATATGACCAGAAATATACAAAACTTTTTTTTATTACTATCATATTTTGCCTATATTTTCCATACCCAGCGTGCCTTTGTTACATGTTATAGGAAAAAACTTAATTACAAAGAATGCCATTACTTTTTAATTCCACATCAGAAAAAACGCGCCGCCACGACAGAAATCGCTGACGTGTATTAATGAACTCAGCCGTAAAGCGCTACAGCGCCATTGACGGCTGAGTTATGGTATGTTGCGGCTGATTTAAGAAAAATGGTTGAGTTATGAGCTAACGGCTGACTTACGTGTATAACTCAGCCTGTTGTTTCGGCTGACTTAACGAAATATGTATGAGTTATGAGAAAACGGCTGACTTACGAGATAACCCAGACATAAGTTACGGCTGAGTTATAACCTGATGGTTGATTTGTCAAAATTTGGCTGAGTTATTGTTTCGACACGGCTGAATTAATTTTCTCCGGCTGGCTGAGTTATTGCTTCGTTACGGCTGATTTTCGTGTAAGTGTCATAAATCAGCCAAATGAGGTGGGTTTACGAAAAACTCGGCCTAATTACGGCTGATTTAGTAGCGAAAGATTAATTACTACAATAGCATGCTTTGACGGCTGACTTATTAAATGATACGGCTGAGCTAAAGATTTTCAGTTGAGTTACGACATTAAACTGCTGAATTTGGCAGCCATTTTATTGCTTTTTAATTACTGTAATAGTATTCATGTTACGACTGAGTTAAAGTTTTGTTTGATGGCTGGTTTAAGAAAGTTGATTTACGTGTTCGTTTGGTGGCTTACTTGCCACTTCATCAATTAAAAAATGACGTGGATGCATATTTTCATGTCATCATCAACAGAGAAATATGAAACGTCGTCTTTCTCTTCCTCGTCATCGTCATCATATTTCTCGCCGTCGTTGTTCTTCACATCAACAGAGAAATACGAAACGTCGTCTTCGTCTTCCTCGTCGTCGTCATCGTCTTTCTCGTCGTCGTTGTTCTTTACCTTGTTCTTCACATCAATAGAGATACCCAGAACTTAAATTTTGAACATCCAATTCGTCATCGTCTTCCTCGTTCTTCTTCATTTTCGTTCATCCTTCTCCGATATATGATGGATCTAGTTTCAGTAATTGTGGATTGTTTACGGCTGACTTATAAATTGTTTACGGCTGACTTATGGATTGTTTACGGCTGACTTAAGGATTGTTTACGGCTGGCTTATGGATTGGAAGCGAAGAGTCCACTCGAGAAAACAAAGAGTCCCCTCGAGAAAACGAAGAGTCTCCACTTGGGTAATTGTGGATTGTTTACGGCTGACTTATGGATTGTTTACAGCTGACTTATGGATTGAAAACGAAGAGTCCACTCGAGAAAACGAAGAGTCCCCTCGAGAAAACGAAGAGTTCCCACTTCGGTAATTGTGGATTGTTTATGGCTGACTTATGGATTGTTTACGGCTAACTTATGGATTATTTACGGCTGACTTAAGGATTGTTTACGGCTGACTTATGGATTGGAAACGAAGAGTACACTAGAGAAAACGAATAGTCCACTCGAGAAAACGAATAGTCCACTCGAGAAAACGAATAGTCCACTCGAGAAAACGAAGAGTCCCCACTCGAGTTCGTGAAAAGGAGACGAAATGCGACGTAGATAAGAGAAGCGGCCGGAAGAGACGATACGACGGCGGAATTAGGGTTCGACTTCGGAATCGCCGAGAGAGAGGGGTTTCGCCGGCGAGAGAGAGAGGTTTTTTTTTCCGTAACTGTTATTCATGACGTGAATTTAGTTTTTTTTAATGTTAATGAGGTGGATTAATTATTAATGAGGTGGATTAATTTAATCATTTTTAAATTAAAAAATATCAAAGTAATGAAGGGTGTTAATTGTAATTACACAAGGACACAAAATATTTGAGTAATTTTTTAAAGAGAAATTCCTTGAAATACCATGAAAACATTTTTTCATTCCAAATATACCACACGCGCTTAAAATCTGACAAACATAACATATTTCATTAATCAAATGACTTTATTACCCTCATTTAACTAAGAATAAAAAATAAACAAAAGAGGAGGATATGTTGTTTTTCAATCATCGAAGTAACTTCGTTGTGTCGTCGAAGCAATTTTATCACCGCCATCGAAACAGTCTGCCAAATCAGCTTCACCATGGCCGCCGTTTCAACATGGGAGGTGAGATCTCACTTTTCTCCCTTCTTTTCTCAATCGTCCTCTTCTCCAATTCAATTTCTGATCCATCGTTTTCCATTTGAACGGTCACGATTCGCAATTGATAAGCATTAGCGCATGACGAGTGACATTTGGAATCAATTAGATGCTATATATGAAGCTCCGTCTCGCTCAATTGGCTGGGTTTTTGTTTGTTTGGAATTAATTGACTGTTTTACCACTGTTGTATCATTAGCTAAATCAGAGTCTTGGTTGCTGCATGTTTGTTTAAAGCCTGGTTTTTTTCAGCGAGTGGTGCATATATCAAATCCAGCATCCAGCATATTGCTTGTAGTTAAGTTCTTTGTTTTTGTAAGTAGTTGAATCTTGTGAAACTTGTATAGAGAAATATCTGTTTTTTGAGGCCTTTAGCTAATCCTTGCTTTGAATTTAAGATGTGCAATTCATCATTGCAATTTCATATTGATGCTCATTGCAACTTTTTGTCTTTTCGTTTTTGGACAGTGGTCAACATTGGTTTGTAGTGGTAATAACCGGAATAGAAAGCGTAGGAAAAGGATTGATCTGAGATGGGACTGCTTTTGTTACCTTTCCAGTTAAATACCAATATGTTATTTTCAGACATTTCAAGGGCTTGATTTTGGAAGCTGTCATCACTTACAAGGAAAAGGGAAGCTACAAGCTCTTAATCAAGTCCCCTTCCATCAAACGCGTTGCAGCCGCTGCAGTTGTCGCTGAAAAATTTCTTATTTTAGAAGTTTTTTTATTTTTTAGGATGAAGTTTTACAAATTTAGGAACGTCTTCATAAATCGTATATTAATTACTATTTGATCAAATAAATTAAAACTTTTTGGTTGGTCTTTTCATGCACATTATCAATTTTAGGAGAGTCAAAGACAAAAATCAAAAGGGTGTTTTTCACTTTTTAACGATTTATGAAGACCTTAAACTATTAAGAATTATTACTGAAAATTAGGAAGGCTTTCCCGAATTGGAAGTTCCGAAAATGTTCTTAATGTTTTAAGAAGATATTCCTGAAATCATCCTAATAATAGAAGAATCATGCTTACTCTCAAGTGAGATACAAAAATCCATTACTAATTCATGGAGGATGAACACATTTGCATAGACTTGTCAGCTCATCTTAGATCCTTCAACTTCTCGATACCAAGTGCTTTCTATGGAGTGTTAAGTGTTTGATGGCCATGGTGGACCTAAAGCATCACTTTACATGAGGAGAATTTGTCAAAACGTATAAATGAGAAATTTTTTATCTATATATACAACTGCTCAAATTATGAAGCCGTCCTACACATTTAGGAAGAATTTCCTAAAACGTATAAATGATAACTTTTGTATCTATTTATACAACAACTTTAATTTGGTAAGATATGTAACACGATATGACAACTAAAAATTGTTTAGCAAACCAATTCTAAAATGATATCTCGAAAGACCTACCTAAATGTGTATGAATCCTTCCTAATTCGTATAAATGAAAACTTTTGTTCTTAAAATCGTTTTATGTTTACATGAATGTTTAGTAAGTTTTTTAAATCGTATATTTCATTCTATAACGTATGATGATAACTTTTGTGTCTATTAACTCAAATTTAGGAAATCGTCATATGCGTTGGTGTACGTTTCACCATGTGCATCCCAAATTGTTGAAAGACGGTTTAAAGCCTATGTGAAGTCACAAATGATCAAAACCACAGAGAAAGATAAATTCTTTTTTATTTTAAAATAACAACTTGATATAAGAATTAGAATCCACTAATCCTTAGAGCACTTGAATCAAATCTTTCAACCTTGAAGATGGAGTTGAGTAGAAGATGATAGAGTAACAAGATTGTGCTTGATTCCACAAACACGTTTTTTAGACTCTATAATCCAAGGGCTCTTCCTCGCATGGACTTATAGATTCTACACGAAAATTAGAAGCTTCTTGATTCCACAAAAGGCTTGTAAATTCGCAGGAACAAGAGTTAGTTTCAAAGATAATTTCTTAAGAAAACAAACAAAGGGTTTTTCTTAATATTTCTTGGTGAATATGAAATGAGAACACAATGAGCTTATATAATGCTCAAAAATGAAAGAAATAAACGTTAACAAGAATTAAAAACAAAGCATAAGATATGGTCAAATATCAAAACTAGCCGTTGGGCTTTAAAGAGGGGAATTTCTTGCTTTTGGAAGGAGGTTTGATTTGGGGCATGAAGAAGGGGCGAATCCTTGATTCTTCTGGCTTGTAGGGACGGTCAGAATCTTCTTTAGATGATGTAGGGTCGAGATTAGGCAGGCCGGATATGGCTTTGGTCAGACTTTCCTTAGAAGTAAGAGGAACAAAGCCGGAAAAGGAAAGTCTCTTCTTGGATGCTTCTTCTTTAACTTTGGATGTTTGAATTCGTTTGCTGACTTCTTCTGGTGGTTTAGGTCGTAGGGTAGCTTCAGTAGACTCCAAGGAAGGTAAATAAAAGGGGTTGGTCGAATAAAATGTCTTGCTGCTCCTGGTTTCCAGAAATGGCTTCTCATAAACACATGTTGGTCCATTTATGTGTTTATGTGGTTTGGCATGATTTTCTTGGACTTTAAATTGAACCAGACTTGAATAGGCTTGGTTTAAATGTCCTCCTTGGTCTGTAAGCTCTGGTTTTGATCTTGAACCTTTATATTTGGTTGTAAACTCCATTTGCTCAGCTACTTGATCCTCATCTACAAGCTTGCTTAGTTCCGGTTTAGCTCCAATGCAGCTACTCTCCTCTGGTACGGTTGGAGTGGTGCTGATGTCCACATCACAACTGTAGCATTACCACTGTGTATGTGTCTCCTGACTCATCATCATCATCATGTAACAATAGTCTTGAATCAGTTCCTACATCAGCAATTTAAATTTAGGAAACCATTCTACGCAATTAAAAAGTCTTCCTAAACCAAAGGGAACCTTCCTAAAACAAAGGAAGGTCTTCCTAAAATAATTAAATAAAAACTTTTGTTAAAGTGATTATGTGCCTTTGAAGGCACCTCTGGAGTTGGTGGCGATATGCTGGTCCTTGATAACATAAATACCACTTTGTTTGCAAAACATGAGAATCTCAAACCATGACTTGAGGAATTGATGCGATAAAGTCAACAAATGTTGTGTCTCTCTTTCAAATAAAGTCAGAAAATATTGAATTCAAGTCTTTGAATGGTTGTGCTTTGACTAGTATTGTTATTTAGTCAACTTGAAATTGTAGACTTGTAGTTACTTATAGGTCAAAACCACCGGTTCATAGCCAAACCGGTTTGTTTACAGGGACCAATTCCTATATATAACATGCGAGTCACTTAAACAGGACGAAACCATTAGCATTCCTAATGGAATAGCATAGTAGTTTGGCTTTGCTTATGCATTGTGAGATCGTAAGCATCATATCCATTACTTTATTCCCAATGCAACGTATTAAGGTTGGCTTTTAATCTTGGTCTTTGAAATTACAGTTTTGTGTAGGTACCTTCAAAGAAAATTTGTTGGGAGTCATAAACGACCCTCATGAAGGTTTTCAATTTGTTTTTGGAAGCTTTTCAATACTCTTATGAAGACATTCCTATATTTGTTATGCAGTCATCTTAATCATGATTTTTGGTTTTGATCGTGGTTATGATTTATTTGAACTAGATATTTGGATAAAAATCTTGTTATTATGGGTTCCACCAACAAAATATACTAATTTATCAACTTTGAAACTTTTAGGATTAAATGTACACATTTACGAATACATTCCTAAATACTTAGTAAACTAGTTAAAAATATATTTATGCACTTAGATATCTCAAATTTAGGGAACCGTTCTACACATTTAAGAAGGTCTTCCTAAAACGATTATGTCACATATCTGAGAGTACCTTTTGGAAGTAGAATTTCTAGGCAGAAGGGATAGTAGAATATGAACAAAATTCAGAATTTCTATGTTTAGGAAGGTCTTCCTGAATTTGTTAGGAAAGCATTTTATACATTTTACAGATTTACCGAATGATACCTTGGTTTATTGGTTACACATATCCACTTGTGAAGCTTTTCATAAAACGTAGTAATAGAAATTTTGTGTTTATTTATATAACAACTCAAATTTATGAAGCTCTTCTAAATAATTAGGAAGCTCTTACTAAAATCTGAATGAATTTTTTCGAGATACCTAGAAATGTTACATAAATTTTGGAATTTTGGAAACTTTGAATATATAGAAAGGATTTTTAAAATTTTAGGAAAGCTTCATAAATTTAGAAAACAATCACATACATTTAGGAAGGCCTTCCTCAAACCGACACAAACGTGTTCAACACTTTCACAAACAAGTCCTAACTCTTAAATGAATTTGTGGTCTTCAAGGATTATGTAACATCATATTCTGTTTACTAATCAAAAGTATACTAATTCTATTACATGTAAAAGTTTAGGAACCAATCATATACATCTAGGAAGACTTTCCTGAAAACTAAGAGCTATCAAAGCACCCGAAGCAGAATATTGGATAGATAAGATATTTGTAAACAGAATCAAAAACCTATTCTATTTACAAATGTTGGCTTTGAAGGTAAGATGGGTCGAGTGGGTGATCAGACGCAGCTCCTGCCTCCCTCACCACTGTGATCTTCCTTCTCGCCATTGCTGCAGCGCTCTGAAGAATCCCCAAGAACTTCCTAACGCCTGCCTTCTTGTATCTATATAGAAGATTGTCATATAAGAGAGTTTATCAAAACATTTCAAATACTTCTAGAGTAAAGTTAATGCAACTCACTATTATTATCTCCCTTGGATAATAGAGTGCCAAAGCTTCTTGACGGTAAGTCATTCTCCTTTGGTTCCTGTTAGTAGGTGAAACATTAATTATCATGTAGAAAAACCTTAGGGAATAGATAAACATAGAGTTTACAAACAGACAAAAAAAACTTTCGTACTTCATCAGCTGTTTTGGGCCTTCTCATAGTTCTCACCATGAATTTCTTATAGGCATCATTCAACTTTTCCACTAAGCTGTGTAGTAGACAGCATGTGTCTTTCCAATGTCATTGACCTCCAAAAAATTGTAAATCACTTCTGCATCAACGTAATGCTCCGCCTTCAAAATACAAAACAATTCACCACTTTCGTTTTAGTAACCTTCCATACAAAGACTTATCTCTAAAGGAATTATAGGGAGCTAAAGAGAAACATTACATATTCCAGCCAGACTTTAAGATAACGAAGATCATCCTTGTAACGTTCCGACTGCCAGAACCTGCGGACGCATTGTTCGTATTATCGTATATCACTAACAGTTCCGAGCATTCTTCTCCTGGTGGAAAAGCCTCTTGTACCAATTTTATACACCTTCCACAAGAACCGTGAAAGAAGCTCAGATTAAGGTATTTGAGACATTTCAATCTAAAGACTTAAATCTAGCAATAGTCCTACGCTTGCAATTTTTCAAGAACCCAATCAAGACAGATGAAGGAACTCACTAGATTCAGGGAAAGAGAGGGTCATCTCCATCGTACACATCGATGGTTTCAATCAACTTCCTAATAGTCAAAAATCAACGGAAACAGCACAGAATTAAATAAAATTTTGACCGATTCGATTGAAACCCAAGAGCATACATGTGAAATCGAAAGCGATACCTCCGTTTCTCGACTAGATTCTTCCTCAGTTGGTGGTCGGAGTGAGATTTAAGAGTTGGGGGTGGAGGAATATGAACTAGAAACAAGAAAAAATTCAGAAACGAGAACGGTAGGACCATTGGCTGACACCATGGCGACGGCAATGGCAACTTTGATGAAGAAATCCAAAAACGAGAACGGCGGGAGAGCGACTCACTCCAGCGAAATCAGATCAATCTCGCATATACTGGTCGTGGATTTGCAGCTGCTCTTCATGGCAACTTTGATGATGAAATCCAAAAACGAGAACGGCGGGAGAGCGACTCACTCCAGCGAAATCAGATCAATCTCGCATATACTCATTCCTGTGTTCCAAAGGGAATTGAATGTTCTTTCCCTTATGATCAGACAGTACTCTTGTCAGGTTTCGGAGGAGATTGGCTTTCTTTATTATATCATCATAAAAATGTGAACATTGAGGTTTGGGTTACAAACAAGCTGACCGATGGGGTTGTCTCGTGGACCAAGTATTTAGATGTAACCCCTGGTCCCTCAATCTTACACTCCAGTTTCCGTCGCAGATGTGTTCCGACATCCTTCATCCACAAGACCAATAAGATCATGTCCTTGTACGAGGAAGTAGATTCCAAGGACCTCAAGGAGAAGAATGTTTACACCAATGTTTACGAAATGCGTGAGGATAAGATCGAAAAAAAAGTTGAGATGACAGTAGGACACAGCTTTTGTGACTACCATTGCAATAATGCTTATTTTCCAAGTCTAGTTCCGGTTTCTTGTTTGGGGGAACTTGGCAGTGGAAAGCCAAAAAAGTATGTTTAGGTTTTGGTGCGAACTGCGAAGTTTGTAGAGTTAGGAAAAAATGCATTTAGCTATGAAGAATTGTGTTTCTTTTTTATGCAATGTCACAGTGGGAGGTTTAAACGGGGTTTTTTTTTCTTTTGTTGAATTTGGAATCTTTTTTTTGACCAAAAAAAATGCCATTCAGAGAATTTGGAATTTGGAATCTTGACAAAGAATTAATCCTTTACATTATGTGATAGATCAATATTAGTACTTGCCTAATCTTCAAAACAAATAAAGACCATTGAGATTTCTTCATGAGCATATACATAGTTTCAGAGATGCGTGAAACTCAGTAGAGGAATCTGAAGAATCAAATAGCATTGAAATAGAATTATGAACCGATGTAGTATAACGTTGCACATTTTCTTTCAAAGCCACAAACACTTTGTTTCAGCGAAACGGTGATTGAAAACTTTATAGTCTTTAGCAAGTTTGTTGCAATATCTCCAGGGCCGTCTTTTAGCATGTGCAAATGGAACGGTTGAACAGGGTTCCAATTTTAAGAATAAATTTTCCTTAAAAGATTTTATAAATCGGGGTCCCAAATTTTTCTAAAAACTTATTTGCTATATTAATAGACTTTTCATAAATATTTTGAAGAAATTTTCCTTAAGAAATTTTATAAATCAAGGTCCAAAATTTTTCTAAAAACTTATTTACCATATTAATATATTTTCCGGTCTACATATAGTTTGAGACGTCCCTGAATACCTCGTTCTATGCATTTATCTTTGATATATGATTAAGTTTGGATTATAAGAATGATCTGTACAATTAATAAAAACACTTTCTCTACAAGGGAAAGACACTCAACTGCATCTCCTTATACGACGAGCATGCAAAGTTCTTCAGTTTCTCATTTACATATAACCATATTTAAAACCTTCCTCAATATTTTATCTGAGGGTTCTTGTCTACTTAAAGTTAAAACCGTAACCTCCAAGTTATATCTCAATCTTGTGTGTATACCGATTTTACTGAGGCACGGAGATAGAAGCACCACTCATCTGTTCCTGCAAATGTTGTAGTGAAGAAGAATAAGACATAAGCTAAATGGACTCAGAGTTTCTTTTTCAGTTATTGTCAGATTTCTCACCAGTTTCACGGAAGCTTGGCTATTGTTTGGAGCTGGTCCTGGTACTAGAACAGAATGTGATGATTCATCAGCGAGTGTTCTTAATCTGTTTAGCTCTGGCAATATAACTTTAGCAAGATCAGGTCTATCTTTTCTCCTTAGCTCTGAGCATTTAAGAGCTAACTTAGCAAACTCTTCTGTATCTTCAGCAGGCCAATCCGGCACAGCTGGATCGAGCAAATCCGCCAAAGTCCCTTTCTCGAGCGCTCTCTCGACGTAATGGGTGAGACCCATTGGTGGTTTTGCTGTGATCAACTGCAGAAACATGATGCCGAGCGAGTAGATATCAGATTTCACACCCAACATTCCTGTTTGCTGATACTCCGGGTCTATGTAGCAGAACGTGCCAGCGGTCGAGGTCATGCGGTACTGTGTCACCGTGTCTGCTACCGATGGAGGGACTAATCTTGCTAAGCCGACATCGGAGATCTTGCTGACGAAGTTACGGTCTAGCAAGATGTTTCCCGGTTTGAGATCACGGTGAACCAGAGGCTCTGGATTAGCCTGGTGCAAGAACAAGAGTCCTGTGCCGATCTCTGCGGCGATCCTGAACCTCATCTGCCAAGTGAGAGGCGGGCTGTTTCCTAATCTGAAAAGACGATCTTCTAAGCTCCCGTTGGCCATGAACTCGTAGACTAAACATCCACATTCAGGGCAAGCTCCAAGAAGTAGAACCATGTTAGGATGCCTAATGCAGCTCAATACCTCAACCTGTGTTTCAAATTTGATCAAAGAAACAAACTCTCAAGATGAGAAAGAAAGCGAGGAATTAAGAGAAAAGTGATTCCCTCACCTCTTGTTGAAACTGAGATCTTCCTTGAGCTGCATCAGGACGAAGAACTTTAACAGCAACTGGTGTATGATCAAGATAGCATTTGTAAACCGGTCCATAACCACCTTCACCAATCTTGTACTTCTCAGCGAAATACTCTGTTGCTCTCTCAATATCTTCAATGGAGTACTTCCTATACCTTACATCTGAGTTTGCTAAAGCGGTGAGGGCCTTTGTCTTCTCTTCAGACTCCTTGAGAGCTTTCATTTCCGCGTTGACTCTCTTCTTAGACTCGAGCTCAGCGATCCTCTGAGCCGCCTCGGCTGCCTCCATAGCTGCTTTGGACTTTGCTTTCTCTTTCTCTGCAATGGCCAATGCTGCTTCCTCTGCATGTCTTGCCTCTTCCAGTTTCCTCTCTTCTTCTAACTTCCAACGCTGAAGCTCTGTCGCCTACAATATTACCAACACGTTAAGGAACAAAACCAGAAGAACAATAACACTTGTTTCTGCGGGAAACCGTACCTTCTGTTTTGCTGTAAGTGCTTCTTTGCAAGCTGTACTGTACATTTCCATTGTTTGCTTCAGCTCCAATTTAAGCCTCCTCATCTCAGACTCTACATCATCCTGCATTTTGGTAATTTTTTCAAGATTTTAGTAACTCTGTTTATACTTTATAGACCGAACGAAGGGAAGGTCATCGGTGTTACCATTGCTGAAGCGGATGAAAATCTTTCGCTCTCAAACGAGCCTGATGAAAAATCAGTAGGTGAGCTTATATCCACTGATCTCCTTCCGTAGTTGGAGGACTCAAAGCTAGGACCATAGTCCATATCAGAGAAATTCGACAGCCTAGGAGGAGTTCGGTTTGGATCACTATTGTTGTCATACAGATTAGGGAAGATACGGTCAATGCTTGGTCTACCAGAACTGACAAAAGAGATGTCTGATTCCGGAACAGATAGGTCACCGTATGATCTCCCATTGCCTCTTCTAGTAAAAGGAGATCTGTGTTTCATCCATGGAGTTTTAGTTTCAAGATTGTGACTTTATTTTTTCAAGATCAATGTCCAAATTGCAGACAACACTAAAGAAATGTACCTGAAGGACTCTGATTGATCATCCACAGACCTGCGTTGTTGATCCTCCATGGATCTGCGTTGTTGATCTTCGATAGACCTGCGTTGTTGAGACTCAAAAGACCGTCTATCAGCTGCAAAAAAGAAGATAAAGAAAAAAAAACAACTTGTAAGGTGAAATCAACAAGTGAAAAAAGTTTTGTGTTTTTAAAATTTTGGAACCTCGCATGGTAGTGGAAGTGGAAGGAACAGGTTGAGGTGGCTTTAAGCTAGGTGGTTGAATCGGACTGCGTAGAGGAGCACTCGTAGGCGCAGAACGAGAAGCTGATCTCATTGTAGAAATTTTTCCTTTGGATATGACATAAACCGTGCAGAAATCAGGCGCGATTTTCGTTATGGTCCCTGGAATATCTGTTGGCTTGTTGAACCTACAAGATCCACCGTTCAATGGAGAATCAAGATTCAACAAAATATGAAGAAGGCGAGAAAAGGGAGTTGTTTTCTACCTGAGAAAGCCACCTTTGTTGGATGAACCAACCACCAAAACCTCTACTGCGGCTTGATTCGCATATTCGACTAATGCTTTCGCTACATCGGACTCCTCAAGCAACACATCTTGGCATTGAATCTAGACAGTTTTCATTGCACAACACCATAAGCATACAAGCAGGGAAAACGAAGAATCAAGACAGAGAAAACTCACATCTTTTCGCGTGCAGAAGCAACGGAAAGGAAGGAATATCTCCTTAGAAGCGCCTTCCGGATCTCTGCATACCAATGAAGAATCTTGGCTCAGCTCTGAAACAAAAACAGAAACCATCAGAAACAGAGGAAAAACACAAAAGGAAACAGAGGAAAACAGAGCAAGGGAAGAAGTAACTAGAGGTTTGATTACTTGCAGAGGAAGCATGAAGAGAATTGATGTTGGTTAAAGGGGAAGGTCGAAGCTTGACGTGGACGAGAATAACGGATTGGCCTCTCTGCAACAAATGATCAACGGCCCATTTAAGAGCGTGTTGGCTGCTTTTGTCTTTGTCTATAGCAACAGCTACAACTCCGGTCGATCCTACTCCTTCCTTGATTCCCACGTTACTGTTCTTGGCCAGCCACATCTTTGTGTGTCTCTCTTCCTCTCTTTCTCTCCTTCAGGATTTTTCAAGATTCAGTAAACTTGTGGGAAGAAATCGAAAGAAAGAGAGAGACGTTTCGTGGTCTGAAGATTGGTTTTTTCTTCCTTTTTTTTGGATGTTTCTCTTTAAATTTTTGTGTTTGTCTCTTCTTCTCCGAAATCTGCTGGGTTGTTTTTCATTTTGTTTAATTTTGTAGGAAATCGAAATAAGAGGATGGAGAGAAAGAGAGTTTCTATAAAAATCGTATTGTCTTTTGTTTCTCTCTCTCTCTACGAACGCTTCTCCTTCTTCTCCGCCTCTCTTTCCTTTGACCTCTTGACTTCTCTTTCCTATTACCTGAATTTTTACCCAAAAAAATAAAATTTTGTATAGGTATAGTGGAAAACGATTAGTTTCTTTACACGCAAGTAATCTAGAACATGTATCCAAACTTTAAAAAATAATAACTTATTTATAATTGAAAATGAAGAAAATCTAAGCTTTGGAATAAGAAAAAAAAGACATTGACTTCAACTCTCTCCTTGCTAAAATTAGAAAGGGTTTACGACAAGTTACGTTAGACGGTTAGAGTTTACTCGCCAAAGTTTAAAAGAACGAGATTGTCTTCTACCACTGCACTACAATCCATTTTAACGGAATGATGCCCTTAACTTATATATATACATTTTGGCGCCTAAAGCTAGGGTTTCACCAGCTTTAGCCCAGGGCCGGCCCTGATCATGTTAACGATTATTGGAACCTCCTTAATCTATAAGGCACATCTAAATCTACTGTTAAACAAACTAAACTCAGATCAAAAACATTGTCACCAATCGTTAATACATCATAACAACTCGATTATGGAGTTCCACAAAGCGTTAAGAGACATTACAAATGAATCTTATACTCTTGGAAAACCATATTAAGAGTTACGCTGCGCATGGTCATGACTCATGAAGGTGTTGATCACATTAGTTTTTGACAATTTTGCTCCCAAGAAAACAACAATGACGAAATGAATTGAAGTCATGAATGCTGAATCATAAAGAACTTGTTGGCTCCCTACAAACGTATGGAATAGCACTAAAGGAAAACTATACTTGGTAATAAACAGAGTGATATTTTAACTGAAGACTAACAAGGGGCACGCACTCTTCTTCTTCGTCTTTCACCCCATCTCCATGTTCTTCTTCATCGCCTTTTTCAAGTCATCTTCTCCTCCTTCAGCAAGGATGCTTACAATTCTGTGCATGTTGTTCACTTTTCAAGTGGAGGGTCAGATTATCATGGTTGTCGGCGGGATAGTTGCAAAGTTTGCAAATAAAGATGGGGTTATCGTTCGTGTCTACTGGCACGTTCGCCCACAGCTCCTCTTCGTGTTCTTTACTCTTAAGATGATTGATGAAACCATCAAAGCTTTGGCTAGGAGTTTCGCATAGTATGCAAAAGCAGGCATCTTCACCCGTTTCAGTGCACTTGTCCTCAAGTACCTGGCTGTTTGTGGAGAGCGATTCTCTTCCAGTAAATTTTCCCAGCACCACTCTTTATACGAGCCGTAGGTTTCGGCTGGCTTAGCCTTTCGAAATGCGCGCAGAATAGTGTGCCCATAGCAGAGAAGTAGGTGACTGCACCAAGACTTGTTACCCGAAATGAGAAGTAAGTTGTAACCCTGAGATGGATTAGGCCCATTCCAAGATGTATGGCGCTGTCTCCACTCGTCCAAAACATCAGCCACTTCTCTGGCACCACCATCGAAGGGGGAGTGTATAAGAAGGATTCCAGAGGAAAATATCTCTTTCAAGACCCCGGGAGAGATCAAGTCTAGGTTGCCAATGGCAAACACGGTGACTGAAAGACTACCAAAGAGCTTCTTCAACGCTGATTTGATGCTCGGACGGACACAACCAATGTCATAACCAAGGGGAACCGGACAGGTGTTGAGGTCCCACAACACCACAGTGGCTGTAGGCAGCGCACTACAAGAAAACATGATGTTTGCCACGATTTTTTGCGAGGAAAATAAATCGTAGTAAATTAGCATTGAATTAACAAGGAATTTACGAGGAAAATTATTAACGTCGGCAATTCGTCGGAAAGAGCGACGAAAATTAATCGTTGTCAAATCGTCGTAAATTCCAATGAATTAACGAGGAATTAACGACGAAAATATATTTCGTCGCTAATTCGTCGTTAAATTAGGACGATTTAGCGACGAAACATGTTTGACGTGGATTCCTCGGAATTTCGTCGTTAATTTCCGACGAATTACCGAGAAAGTAATTCGAAGTAAATTAACGACGTATTAGAGAGGAAAATAAGTTAGATGAAAACGTGTTTTACTGGTTTTTTTGCCACGAAAATATTCCTTGTTAATTCGTTGCAAATTCGTTGGTAATTCGATGTAAAAAAAAAAACCTATATATAGAAGCAACACTTCATTATCAAAACTACAAAAACAAAAACAAACTCTCTCTTCACCTAAAAAAAACTCTTCACAAAAAAAAAAACACTTCTTAAACACTTTTTCAATATATTCTTTTTTCCAAAAAAAAAAATCTCTTATATACCAAAAAAAAAAAAATTATGTCAATATACGAAATACGAAGTTGGATGTATAATCGTAAAGATTCGGAGGGATCGCTGACGAGGGAGTTTCAAGATGGGCTAGAAGGATTCATGTATCAGGCGGGGAAGTTTGCAAATTACCGTTGAAAGTGGTATGATGTACTGTCCTTGTCAAAAATGCATGAATAGGAAATTTATTCGTATCTCAAAAGTGTGGTCGCATCTATTAAATAGAGGGTTTTTTCCGCACTATTATATTTGGTATAACCATGGAGAAGGGCATGGGGGAAATGCTGCTAGTAGTAGCGGTAATAATCAAGCAGTTAATGATGTTGAGTCAAATAATGTGCATCAAGTTGATGATCATGGTGAATATGGTGATCATGATAGGATTCATGAGATGGTTATAGATGCATTTCATGAAAACACGGGTACATTTCTAGCTGCTGGTCATGATGATGTGCATGCAAAGAGAATTTCTATTCATGAGTATATTAGTCTCTGGTCCCAAGCATCCGAAGCGGTCCCTTGATGTGTTTTTGCAGCTTCTAACAGCGGAGTTGAAGGAGTTGTGGTTTAATGGGGTTCGTACGTATGATATTTCAAGGAAGAAAAATTTTACGATGCGGGCGGTTCTTATGTGGACAATAAGCGACTTTCCCGCATACGGGATGCTATCAGGGTAGACTACGCATGGGCGGTTGTCTTGTCCTTATTGTCTCAATCGAACAGAAGCATTTCAATTGAAGTACGGTAGAAAAACAAGTTGGTTTGATTGTCACCGCCGATTTCTACCCTTGTCGCATACATACCGAAGAAACAAGCGGTTATTTAGAAAGAACAAAGTTGTCCGTCTTCCTCCTCCTGTATGTGTATCCGTGGCAGATTTAAAAGCGCAAATTAATCATTACGGTGCACAGCAAACAGTCTTCCAAGGTGGAAATTGGCACATTACAGGGAATATGCCAGATGGATATGGGGAGCATCACAATTGGCATAAAAAAAGTATTTTCTGGGAGCTTCCGTATTAGAAAGATCATCTGCTTAGGCACAATCTCGATGTCATGCACATTGAGAAAAACGTTTTTGATAACATCATGCATACAGTGCTAAACGTAAAGGGGAGAACCAAAGACAGCATAAAATCAAGACAGGACTTGCCTGACATTTGTTCGAGGAATGAGTTGCATCTTTCAAGCAACGGGAAAGCACCAGTTCCAATATTTCGATTGGGTGCCGCAGAAAGGTCATCATTGTTCAATTGGGCGACATCTGATGTGAAGTTCCCCGATGGGTACGTTTCCAATCTATCTAAATGTGTGGAAGGGCAAAAGTTTTCAGGGATGAAGAGTCACGACTGTCACGTAATTATGGAACGCTTGTTGCCTTTTGCCTTTGCTGAACTTTTACCCGCAAATGTACATAAAGCAATTGGAGGTAAAATTCTGGCTTTTTAATTAATTATATATGTACGTACTTATAAGTGACTCATGCCATTGATTAATTATTGATAAATTTTATACTTGTTGTTTTGTTATTGCAGGTATTGGGTCATTTTTTCGTGATCTTTGTACTCGTACTTTGACAGAAGATGTAATTGCACAATTAGATGCAAATATACCTATCCTGCTATGCAACTTGGAGAAGATATTTTCACCGGCTTTTTTGATGTTATGGAACATCTACCTATCCATCTTCCTTATGAAGCAGAACTTGGGGGGCCTGTTCACTTTCGATGGATGTATCCGTTTGAGCGATTTATGGGTCATTTAAAGCGGAAAGCAAAAAACCTAGCAAAGGTTGAAGGTTCAATCGATGCGGGAAGTTTAACAGAAGAAACTTCTCACTTCACGGGATATTATTTTGCATCAAATGTGCGGACACGAAAAAAGGCTCCTCGACGATCTGATGATGGAGGTGTAGGTCAAACATACCCGGTGGAAGGTGTCCGAGACATTTTCTCATCAATCGGACGCCTTTGCAGAAAGTTGAAAGAAGTATGGTTCGCCAACGAACATGATCATCATAGCGCACATACGTATATCCTTCTAAATTGCGAGGAAGTTAGTCCATTTGAAATGTAAGTGAAATAAATTTATATATCATGTATATATATATATATAGTTTGGTTGGTCATAAATTCGCTCATATGTATATTCTTTTCTTGTAGGGAATTCGATAGACAGGTACGTGAAGCTATTGACGGAGTTACAAACGAGGAAATCAGCACTCGTAAAGATCGCCACTTTGCTCAGTGGTTAAAGTCGGAAGTAAGTTTATATATATATATATATATATATATTAATTTACTAAATAATTCAATTAATAATTAATAACATTTATTTTTATTTTTATATAGGTTGCGGATGGAGATACGGCATACCCGCTCTGGTTTCATGAATTAATCAAAGGCCCGATTTGGAAAATCACTACTGCATCCATGTATTGTACACGTGGATATGTGTTTCATACATTCAAATACGGCAATCAAAGGACTACTGCAAACTACGGGGTTTGTGTGAGGGGCGAAATTGATTTTTATGGGGTGTTGCAAGACATAATTGAAGTTGAGTACCCCGGGTTGGTTGCAATGAAATGTGTTCTCTTCAAATGTGATTGGTTCGATCCAACTGTTGGTCGAGGTGTGCGTAAAAATAAAAATGGGACGGTAGACGTCAATAAATCACGGCGTTACAACAAGTTCGAGCCATTTATCCTTGCATCGCAAGCAGAACAAGTCGCCTTTGTTCCTTATCCCCGAGTTCGCACAACAGGCATCCCATGGTTAGCAGTTATTAAAGTTTCTCCAAGGGGAAAAATTGTTGATCTGCCAATGCAACAAGATCATTGCTATGATATTCTTCAACCAGATGAGAGTACCGGCGATATTCTTCTAATAGATCCGCAAAATAGGGAGGTTGATGAAGATCTTCCAGACGATACTACTGAAGTAGAAGAAGAGCCAGAGTTTGAAGAAAGTGATTCACCCGATGATGAAGAAAGTGATGAATCAGATGTATCGGAAAATGAATATGATGGTGATTTATAAAATCCATGTAATTTAAGCTATATATATTTTGTAATTTTCACTTAAAAATTTATGGACAATAAAAATTTTGTAATTTTGTAATTTTTTTTTCTTGATAAAGATCATTTTATAAATATTTTAAGTTCTTTATGGTATACTTAAAACATAAGAGATTTTAAAGAGATGCAGAGTTTAAGAGAAAATTAAATTTTACAACGAATTTGGGAGGATTCCTCCCAAATTCGTCGTAAACTCATACCCTAAACCCCAAACTTGCATACTCTAGTTCAATCTATTTGGTTATATAAATGTATAACTAAATTTGTTGTTTTTGCTTAAAACTGTATATTACATGCTTAAAATTTTTATATTTTTTATAAATTCGAATGATAACGTATACTAAGAGTGATACTTCTTCTTAACGACTATGATTCTTTATATTGAATGTTATGGCTTTTCATTTTATAAATATTTTAAATTCTTTATGGTATACTTAAAACTATATGAGTATCAACATTATGTTTGATTTGAACAACATAAGAGATTTTAAAGAGATGCAGAGTTTAAGAGAAAATTACATTTTACGACGAATTTGGGAGGATTCCTCGCAAATTCGTCGTAAAACCTCCAGTTTACGACGAATTTGCGAGGATTCCTCCCAAATTCGTCGTAAACTCATACCCTAAACCCCAAACTTGCATACTCTAGTTCAATCTATTTGGTTATATAAATGTATAACTAAACTTGTTGTTTTTGTTTAAAACTGTATATTACATGCTTAAAATTTTTATGTGTTTTATAAATTCGAATGATAACGTATACTAAGAGTGATACTTCTTTTTAAAGAGATACAGAGTTTAAGAGATTTTAAATAGATGTAGTGTTTAAGAGAAAATTACATTTTACGACGAATTTGGGAGGATTCCTCGCAAATTCGTCGGAAATGATGTCGTCGTAAAGTCCTCGTAAATTTGGGACGAATTACCGACGATTCATCGTTAATTCCTCGTAAAGTGAGGCGTCGTAAATGCGTCGTAACTTTGGGATGAATTAATGAGGACTCAGCATATTCGTCGCTAATTCCTCGTAACTTTGCGAGGAATTAGCGACGAATATAAATCTTATATATAGCTGCCGAGTTTCTTCCTTCCCCTCACTTCTCTCAACTCTCTCAAATCTCTCTAGATCTCTCTCTCTCGAGATCTCTCTACTCGGATCTCTCTCCAATTTTATCAAATATTAGAAGGTAAGGATCTAAATTTATATTTTTTTTTTGATATATTTAGGTTTGAATAATGTTAGGATATCGGAATATTAGAGTAATGTTAGGATATCGGAATATTAAAATTCGTTAGGAATAAAATATTTTATTTTAATTTAGAAATTTTTTAATTTTAGTTATTAATTATATTAATTAATTATTGTGCAGATGAGGCCTTCTCGTAGTAACCATTATTATCAGTTTATACCTGATAATGGTGGTGGGACTTCGTCTGGGACGGTTACGATTCCAGCTTCATCTCACCCATACAGTACTTCCGCTACTGAGTCGGAAGTTCCGCAGACCCAGACCCAGACTACTGCACCACCGCCACACTTCCGGCAACCTGCTGTTCCTCATCCATATGCCCATTTGACGGTTGATGATTTGATTGCACAGCCGGGAAGAACGAATGTTACGAGATTAGACCCGTGTCATGTAACCGGAAAATGGTACGTTTTTTAATTTTTATGATTTCAATTTGTGATTTAATTTTTTTTTTTAGGTTCGGGATCGAAAACAGTGTCGCACGGTCCGTTAGCGATATCATCAAGTCATTTTTCACCGAGCCTCACGCAAATTTCTCTCAACTCTCTCCGGAAATCTTCGAAACTTGGTTCAAAATGTTTGCGGTAATAAATGTTTTTTTTTAATTATAAATTATTAAAATTGATATTAAATAAATTTTAATTTGTTTTTGGTTTTTTAATTGTTGTAGTAAAAATACACTTGGGATAGAGTTGATACCCCGACCGTGCGGGAAGCGTTCAAGATGAAAGTGATGGGACGTCTCAGAGGCACCGTTTCGGACTGGAAAAGAAAATGGGAGGTCATAGGCAACGACGCAAAACCGATATACATCGAGCAGTCGGTTTGGGACGGATTGGTTCGCTACAGGCGGGACCCCCACTCGGTCGTCATTTCTGCAAAGTGCTCATCTTCTCGTAATACCGTTGGTCCGGACGGTTTACCCGTAGCATTGCCTCATACAGCTGGTCAAACGCCTTTTGCAAGCGTTCGTTTACAAATGGTAAATTATTAATTATTTTCATAAATTCATTTTCTATTTTGTAAAATTTTTACTAACAAAATAATTTACAAAAAATGTAGGCATCCGAGAACGGAGGTGTTTTGCCTCCGATGACGGAAGTTTTTGTGAAGACACATCGCAAGAAGGCGTCAGGGCTCTTTGTCTCTGACAAGGCCGAGAGGATCTACAACGACGTCACAGCGAGGATTGCCGAGCGAGAGTCACAAATGTCTCAGACATCACCTGGCGGTTCTTCAGTGCAATCCAGGGGAGGAGGTATGTATAATAATATATCTATTATTATTATTTTTTTTTTATCAAATCATAATTTGTTTATTTTTTAAAAATCTAGGTTGCCCCTAAGAGAAAGGGGAAAGTCGTAGGGATGGGATCTATTCATCATGTCCCATCTGCTTCGTCTTATGCCCCTCAGCAGTCTCCCGAAGATGATACGGTCGTCCTACGTGCCAAGATAGCGACTTTCCAACAAAATCAAACCGAATATCAAGAACAAGTCAAGGCTGAGTTTTCGGAGTACGATGCTATCTTCGAGATAATGACAGTGGAAAATCCCCAGATCGCTGCACTCCTGCAAGAGAAGCGGAGACGACGAGCGGCAACAACACATGCCGGGCCCAGCCATTCGACAGAGGAAGACTTGACCGAGGAACAACGCGAATCACGCCGCCTTGCGGCTCAAGCTACTAAAGAAGCTCGGATTATCACGGATTAGAGTAACTTTTTTATAAAAAAAAACCTAAAATATTAGTTTTTTTATTTTATTTTGAATTTTAATTTTAAAATTTTCTTTTTTTAAAATATTTTTTTTTATTTTAAATTTAAACATTTACTAGGTATTTACGACGAAAACAATTTTGCCACGATTTAAGGACGAACTCTGTTGCAACAATTTTACCATGAATTAACGACGATTAACAGTTTACCACGAATTAACGACGATTATCAGGTTGCCACGACTTAACGACGATTAACAGTTTGCCACGAATTAACGACGAAACATTTTTGCTACGATTCTACGACGATTTTTATTTTGCTACGAATTTACTTCGATTTGTTTCCCCTCAATTTGCCACAAATTTACGACGAATCCTATACCTTGCGAATTAACGACGATTCTACGACGATACTATTAACGACGATTTTACGACAAAAACTCCGTCTCCCAAAATTAACGACGAATTTGCGACGAATTTGCTTTCGCGACGATCGATTACCGACGATTGAACTTTCGTGGCAAATTCGTTGCGACTGTCGATTTACGACGAATTTGCCACGAATTCTTCCCTCGTAAAAAGCATATTTTCTTGTAGTGGCGGGTAAAGCCTCTTGTTAAAAGCTTTGCATGGTGCATGATGTTCAGTGTTGACGTGGACGACCATGTTATGTCGGTCGCAGCTATGATACTCGCAAATTTCGCAGAACAATCGAGGTTCATCGAATTCATTAAAAGAATACTCGTCCCAGTGACACTCGAACAAGTGTTGCTCCGGTGAATATGCACGTGCGTGTTCTCCACTCTTGAGATGCTCGATGAATGCATCACAGCTTTGGCTAGAAGTTCCGCATAGCCTGCAAAAGCAGGCATGTTCATCCGTTTGTCCATCCGTTTCCTCAAGTATCTCGCTGTTTGTCTCCACCACAGATGGTGGTCCTTTCCGCAGAAAGGCTTCCCATTCCCCCTCTAGAAGAGGGTTCCAAGGATGGGCTGGCGGCTAACTATTTGGAAATATGCGCACAACAATGAACCCAAAACGGAGAAGGGAGTGACTGAACCACGCTTTATGTCCAGATATGAGCATTAAGTAAGCTCCTGGAGAATGCTCTTTCCACTCCCGCAAGACATCGAAGAGTGCAGTACCACCGAATGGGCTAGGATGTGGCTAAGAAGGATTCCATCGGACGAGATCTCTTTCAAGAGATGAGGAGAAATGATTTCTAGGTTGCCAATGACAAAGATGGTGACTGAACGAGGACCAAAGTACTTCTTCCCACCGATACGATACACGGTCGGACACGGCGAACGTCGTAGCCATCGGGAACCAGACAGGTGTGGAGGTCCCACCACACCACCGTTTTCCCCGTCTTATACTGTTTAAAACCTTCTTCCATATCGAATCTGCAAGCTATCAGCCGACGGAGAGAGACAGAAGATCCACAGCCGCAAAATTCTCGATTAGTTTAGATATAAGACCATGATCAATGGTAGTTTCTTAGAAGGTTTCTTAATATATAGTAATTATAATAAAAATTATTATAATAATAAAAGAGGTTCTTAAAACTTAAGAAACCTACTCAAAAGTTTCAAGAACCCCTTTATTATAATAATTTTTATTATAATACTATATGTTAAGATCTCTTTAAAAAACTTGCATTGATTTTCTCTAAAGTTAGTTTTGGTACCAATAGTGAACATAAAAGACTCTGGATTAATGGTTATAAATTTGTGGTTCTACTAGTGAATATTAAAGACTCTGTGGCCCAATGGATAAGGCGCTGGTCTACGAAACCAGAGATTCTGGGTTCGATCCCCAGCAGAGTCGCTTACTTTTTTTTTTTTTTTGTCTGGGCCTTGGCCTTATGATATCTGCTTCGGTCTACAGTTGTGGCTTTGTGTGGGCCTTGGGCTTATAATTTCTCTTTAGATAAAACACATTTGAAAGTTGGAAACTTGTTCTTCCACTGATTGGTTTAGTTCCGACGAAGCTCCTCCTTCAGAAGATGAGTGGGGCGATGCACAGTGTCTTCGTCTACGGCAGTCTCATGGCGGACGACGTCGTTCGCCTCCTCCTCAAGCGTGTCCCTCGCACCGCTTCCGCGATCCTCCCTGATTTGTACGATTTCGTTTTCTCTCCCTCTCTCTGTGATCGATTTTCTGTTGTTGAAATTGATTTCCGTGGGAAAATTGACGGAGGATTTGGGGATTTTCAGCCATAGATTCAGCATCAAAGGACGCGTTTATCCCTCGATTTTACCAGCTGAGGCCGATAAAGTCTCTGGCAAGGTTTCTTCTCTCTCTATGAATTTCTCTTTTTCTTTTTTGATCAATGAAGATTCGAATCAGATTCCTAAGGAATTCAAATTTTAAGAGATTGGGGAATTTGATTTTGGTTTCGCAGGTGCTATTTGGAATCACAGATGATGAACTTTACGTTTTAGATGAGTTTGAGGATATTGAGTATGAAAGACAGGACGTTCAAGTTTTGCTAACAGTGAGTCAATACAGATTATAACCTGAATCATTAGAAATTTGATTTAGATGCAGAAAAAATGAGTTTTTTTTTTTTTTTTGTTTTGTTTCCTTCTTAAATTTACAGGAGAGCTCAGAGAAACTGCAAACCAAAACCTACGTCTGGGCCAACAAAGATGATCCTGATCTGTACGGTACATGGGATTTCGAGGTGAGATGTCTTAAACTTGTTCATAGATTAGCTCATTATGTTATGGATCTCTGGATAATGACTTGTTTGAATTGGTGTGTATGATTGCTCTGCTTTGCATTTTCAAAAGGATTGGAAGCAACTTCACATGGAAGGTTTCTTGAAGATGACTAAAGAATTTGCAGAAGAGATGAAGTTACCGGAATCTGAGATCTACTGAAATCCTCCAGGAAGGGCTAAGCTCCTCCTTCACGAATACATACATATTAGCAATTGGGTTTTATGGTTGATTTGGGGCACCATCCTCCATTTGATATTGATCAGAATCTGATCATCCAATTACAGAAGAAGCAATTGCCTAAATGTAAACAAAGGTAAGAACAAGCTTTTTAGCTCTTTGTGGAGCTAAAGCTAGCCTCGCCACTGACTATATTATCCCGCATTGTAGTTACACCACAGTTTGGAATCATAACTTTAGAAGCCTTCTTATTCCTCTCAAGAGACTCAGCTTCACCTTGTTCGACGACATCATCTGTCCTCGAGCTTGCCTCCCAAGAACCAGTCTCGTAAACTAAACTGAAACCGCACTTCAACACCTCGCAATTCTTAACCTCACCGATATCATCTGTCACTTGAAATTTAATCGAAGCCTTAGTAGGAACACATCCCTTCTTACCATCTTCTTCATGACATTTCTTGATATTCAACCAATTGGTGTAGCCGATGAAGACGTGAGTAGATTTAATCGTGCGCTGCTCATCTCCTGTCTCGGATAAACCCCCAACAGGGCAATTAAAGCAACTAGAGGATGTCTTGACATTGTTGAAGTCACATACGCATTTCACCTGGAGGTTGTTGTTTCGAATCTTTTGTTCTTCAAACGAGACGATAGCGCATAGAGCTATTCCAACAAAACCGCTTTCACTCCAATGTCGAGGCAGCTCAGGCTCCAACACTGCTCCAGAAGCTTTGTGACCAAACCAAGAAGGAACTTCACTCCCAGGAAAGCAAGTGGCAACCAAAGCTTCAAAAGAAAGACCCTGCCAAGTAAACCGATTAAACTTTGGACTTGCAAGTTAGAGTAAAGCTCAAACAAAAAGAAATACCTTATTGTGGCGGTTCAATGTTTCTGAGAGGAGCCGGCCCTTATTGTGACCATAGCATGTGATTTCATTCTTGGCGACGTGCTCTAGTTTTTCACAGTTAGTGAAAATGAAAGAGGAAGGCAGTTGCTCTGTTGGCATAAGGCAGGCTAGCGGACTAGCTACTGTTCTAAGAGAGATACAAGAATGAGCATCTAAGCATTGGAGATTTGGTGGTAACATGGAAATAGATTGGAGTTTCTTGCAATACTTCAAGTCGATCCATTTCAAATGATAAAGATCACTAATACAAGATTGCAGGCTGCTGATCATATTATTACTGCTTAAGCATAGACGCCGTAGCAAGGATAGGCCACTCGTCCGGGGTGACCTTTGGAAACTCACTTGGTCTACAGGGTTAGCAGCGCGTAGTAATATATTTGGCACGTCTCTGATTTTCGTCCCATCAAGCAGTAAAATCTGCAGATTCTCCATGTTCTCCTTGATTTCAGGAAAGCTCTTAAGCCTTGAACAACCAGAGAGTATAAGTTCTTCAAGAGACTTCAGCTTATCAAGACAATCCGGAAGAAACTCCAGCATTTTGCAGACTTTCAGATTCAATACGATAAGCCTCTGAAGCTCCTTGATAGTCCGGGGAAGGTCAACAATCTCTGTGCCATCTAAATGTAGATGTTCAAGATTTTTAGCTTTCACCTGAAAGCAATGAAAGCTTGAGCAGCCACTGAGGATCAGAGTCTTGAGACAGAGTAAATTCTCCATCTCTGGAAGAGACGAGAGACTTGTGCATCCTCTGAGATTCAAGAATGCAAGACTCTTCATATTTCCCGAATCTTCTGGCAAATTTTCAAGATTAGTGCAACCTTCAAGATTTAATCTTTCAAGAGATTCAGCTTCCCACAAAGCTGACAGGTCGACCAGCTCTGTCGAGTGGCTCAAATCAACCCACTTCAGATTTGGTGTATCCTATCAAAACAACCACAAATCAGCTAAACTTCACACGTTACTGTAGACATATAATCAAATCTAGCAATGAACAAGAAGACACACCTTCACAACATCCCAAACACGTTCAATCTTACTGTATGGCAGCCTGAGATCAACAAGATTCTCAGGTGTGAAGTCTGATGGAAGTTCCTGCGATGGAAATTTCAGCCAGTGGAGGTATCGAATCTTCTTCAAAGGCAACTAAAGTACATCGGGCAAGTATACTTTGCAGTCGTCAACGTCAACAGCTTTACATTGCCGAGGACAGCGAGAGTCAAAGATTTTTAGATACAGCAGGTTCGGCATCAAGGTCAACTTATTTGTGTCTATGGAGATTACTTCTTTTAGTTTCGACACGTCGAGTAAGATACCTCTCACAGTAGTATCTTTTTCCTGTTAACAAGTTAAAAACAAAATATAGGAAGTTAGAAAGCACATAACACAACCTGTCTATATCAACTTTAGCTGATCTTTTCTACAATGATGTCATGAAAACATATATAGATTGATGATCCTTACCTCTTTGTTTACCAAAGCTTTAATAACTGTATCATGATCCCAAAGCCTGCTCTTTCCCAGATTGTCTTCCACAGATGCTAATAAACCAAGTTCTTTGCCCAATGAACACAGTATATCAGGCATCTCGATTTGGCCAGCAGAGACACTTATCATGAACTTGTCTTTGAGATCTGTCACTTCACTCGCTGCAGCCAGTAAACTTGTTACACAATGCTCATCTTCTGATCTGAAGAAACAAGATATGTCAAGAAACGCATCCTTTTGTTGATGAGTCAGTATGTCATAACTGATTTTCAATTCTCTTTTGATATTGTCATTGCAACAATGTGGTAGTGTTTCTAGTCTTTTTCCCCAGTGATCCTCGTCTTTACCACAAAGCTCCTTCCCTAATTCCTCGAGGGCTCGTGGATTGCCTCCAGCATAATCCACAAACTTTTTGGACAGCTTAATGATGTTCTGTGTGGGAGTATGGTCTTGGTTATTGAAGGCATGAAAGCAAAAGAGTTGTAAGGCTTCGTTGTCGTTCAATCCAGGTACAACATAAGTAATGTGAACCACTTCTCTGATCCATGACTTGTCGCGCGTTGTAATCACAATCTTGCTTCCCTTTATAACCCGGTCGAGGTTACTGAGTAGAAACTGTATTTGTGACTTTTCGCCCACATCATCCAAGAAAATGAAACTTTTCTTTTGGAAAATCTTAGCCTCAAGTTCTTGAATCAGCCAAGCTGACCCTTCCTCCTTCTTTGATCTCTCATGAATACCAAGAATAATCTTGTTAACTGCTAACCTCTTTTTCCACTTGTCGAAATGCTTTTGTGCGAGAATGGTTTTACCAATCCCGGCCATACCAACGATTCCAATAATTTGAGTAACGGCAGGATCAAAACCAAACCTTTCTTCCAATTGCTCAAGGCGTTGCTGCTCGTAAGGTGGAAGAGATGTTGTACCTGTACCTGTAAGTTTTCTGATAGGTACAGAGGAAGAAGAACGTTCTCCTCCTCTACTTCTTTCTGATAAAAGTATGCCTTCCACTTCCTTAACGCTCTTGACAAGCTCAACGAGGAAATCGTTTTCAGAACTGTGAACAAAAAAAAGCAATGGAACTATTGGATTAGGATATAATTAGATAGATGTTCGAACAAAAAAACAAAAAAGAGTAGTGACCTTTGATCTGCCAATACCAAACCCATCCTTGTAGGAACAGACTCTAAAGCGTCTTCCCATTGCGGCATCCTCGGTCTCCTACGGCGACCTTCCCCGTACAGGGCAACGCCGAACTCTCTCTTTTGCCCTTTCACGTCCTCTGGCTTCACCTTGAAGAAGACGGGTATGACTCTGAGTTTTTCATTCTCCATGTTCTTCATGATTTCCACCAGCTCGTCCAAGCACCACTCCGACTCTGCGTAACGATTCGAGAAGAACACCAGTGCGATTTGCGACTCCCTGATCCTGTCGAAGAGTTTCTCAATAGGTGCACCCCGGGGCTCGCCATCGTCGATATAGTACTTGATATTATTCGAACTCAAGGCGTTCGTCAAATGGCTGATGAAGCCGTGGCGCAGATCGGCCCCACGGAAGTTGATGAACACTTGAGGCCGCCACTGAAGGAGTAGTTCGTCCGTGGAACCAGCGGTGGTGCTGATGGTCGCCATCGGAGAGTTTTGATCGGTCAACGCTGATATGCTATTACGAAATGCTTAACTATTCACACCAATCACCAACCAATTTTCCGCTGTGTATTAAAATAACTATGGTGAGATTTAATCATGATTCAACAATACTTTAGACTCTTTCGAATAAAAATAATATAATGCTAATAATGTTCACCTACATATAATAATCCCAACTAGACAATTAGACCTGAAAATTTCAGGACTTGGAACGGGAATTTATGAGATGGGAACAGGAAATTTGGGAATTGAAAAACAATTCACAAAAGGGAATCCATAAGAACGGGACAAGACAGGAACGGGACGGGAACGGGACGGGAACAAGACGGGTTCGGGAAATTTCCTTACGTAAAAATCTTTTCCCAAACGGGTAATTTTTTCGTTAAAATTCGGGAAATTCGGGAAAATTCGAGAAATTCGGGAAACTTTGGGGAAATTCGAGAAAATTTGAGAAATTCGTAAAGTTCGGGTACCCGATTTCATTCCCGTTCCCTTCACGTACCAGTTTGGAAAAAATGGTCCCGAACGGGATTTTTTTTTAAACGGGAACAAGATGAAAAATTCGAAACGGATACGGTGGGAATCGGGAACCCGTCCCGAAATTTGCAGGGTATAGACAACAACATGTCCATTGGTTACAAACTTCAAAAGCCTTTTATCATCAATATTAGAGGGTTTTCGCGCTACTTGCGTATTATTTTTTATAAACATTTTTTTATTAATTAAGTTAGATTGATTTTTTAACTTTAATTTGATATTTTAAATATAATATTTTATTTAACTAAAAAGTCTGTCAAAATTAACAGCTATAAGTTTTTTCTTTATTTAATCGAAAACAATTTTTTTATTTTAAATTGAAAATGAAATAATTTATCAAACATATGATTGTCAACTCAAGCAAATCATTAGATATGTTAAAATTAACTTTTAACCTAAAATTTGAAATGCGTATTAAAACTCATTGTTATTCACCATCTTTCAAAATATTATCGAAATTACTTTTTATTTTAACTGAATTCGGGTATATGATTGAACTTAACAATTATAAGTTTTCATTTTTTAAATCAAAAACAATATTTTATTTTAAATTGAAATGAAATAACTTAAGCAAATCATTAGATATGTTAAAATTAACTTTTAAACTAAAACTTGAAATGCATATTAAAACTCATTGTTGTTCACCATCTTTCAAAATATTATCGAAATTATTTTTTTTATTTTAACTGAATTCGGGTATATGATTGAACTTAACAATTATAAGTTTTCATTTTTTAAATCAAAAACAATTTTTTATTTAAATTGAAATGAAATAACTTATCAAACATATGATGGAAAAATGGTTTAAACTATTGAACATTGCGTTTTCCTACCCAAACATGCATAAAATTCAAATTACCTATCCAAACTATCTATTTGGTGTGAAAATCATAGTTGATCGTAACGGTGTTTGTCAATCGTTAATTCCGGCTGAGTCAGATGACAAAAAGTAGACAATTTCAACCTGAAATAAACCAGTCGTGCTCTTTTATACATATACAATTGAATCGTGCGTTTTTCTATCCAAACCTGCATAAAATTCAAATTACCTACCAAGATTTTATAATGAGGAGAATCGAGTCGTTCAATAGTTTAAAAAAGTGAAAACTTATGATCGTCAACTCAAGCACCTCAATGTTCTAATTAATTTTTGTTTCTTTTTATTCTTATCGTGTTCATGTAGTGTTTTTTTATTTTCTTTCATTAGCAGCCCCAAACTTCTCATTTAAACTTTTTTATTTCTTTAATCGAAAACAAGTTTTCATTTTAAATTAAAAATAAAATAACTTATCAAATATATGATCGCCAGCTCAAACACCTCAATGTTCTAATTAATTTTTCATTTTTGTTTATTCCGATCGTGCTCTTGTAATTATTTTTTTCTTTCATTAGTAGCCCCAAATAAATAAAACATCTTATTAATAAATTATTATTATCGTTAGCAAATTAGTACTAATATACATAAAGAATAAGCATGTGAAGTTTCTCAGAACTTAGAATGTGTAGAAGCTTCATTTGCGTTTTGATATTTTTCTTACATTATACATTGGTTTTAATGAGCCTTTTATAATTAGATTAATAATATATATTACATTTTTTTCATAAGAGATTTTTTACACAAAAAAACTATTTTATGTTTGTTGACATGACGAGTTTGTAGAGATTTTTTGTTGTTGATGTGGATGGTTTTAAAAGATTCCAAATAGTTTCTTTCATTTATTGTATATAATAGTAGTATTTTTAATATAGTCTAACTATATGATTTAATTTTAAATTACGAAGAAAAAAAAATTAATCATGTGATGACAAATGTGTTGAGTGTTTCATAAGTCTCCCAAATCTCTCATACTCTCCTCATTTTCTTTTTTTTTGTTAAACTTTTTTTATACAACAGACTAATCTCTCATTCAAAAACTCTTGTCATTCTTTCTTTCATTCTTTTTTCGAATGGAGATGTTCTAACTTTCCATGTCCAATACGGTTGACTGAGTGTATGGAGATCAATTATAAGAGAATATAGATATATTTTTTGTCGGTCATGTGATTATTTATTGAATAAAAGTTGTAACAACCACAGAGATTCAAACACAGAGAAATGTATATGATTAACATCGAGCTTCTTCTTCCAAAATTCTTGTGTAACCAAGCAGGACCCCCTAGCGCCAAGTACGAGCAAAAACGGCCATCTAGCGTTACACTACGTTCGATATCCCGAGCCAACATATTTGCTTGAGATTCAATCAAACTCAGTATTTAGGATTCTCGCCATACTCACAAATCACAATTGTCTGGATTAATAGATGCGAGAGTATTATTGATTGCATGAACTAATGTTAGATGAGCAAAATACCTATTCGCAAAGAGATTTGGTTTAGGATTTTATGAACAATTCAACCTGTTATTAATGTTTGTCTGGATTGATAGAATTTGCAAAGAGATTTGGGATTCTACGGTTTAAACATAGATAATCTTCGCAGCGAGAGTTGGTTGATTTTATAAGTGTGTTTCGAGTTCAAAAATAGTGCTTAATAATTCCTAACATTCTGTCTAGACCTGCAATTTGGATTCACCTGAGAATTTCCCTAAAACTAGCGTTTCGTCTCCTGAATTTACTAAACGTTTAATTGCCTTCTATCTTTCACTTTTTATCTTTATTCTTAGTTTAATTCGAACTTAAAAGTTTGTTGTGTGACTAACTCTTTCCATGTGGATTCGATCCCTAAGTACTGCGGCTGATCTCTTAATTTGAGAGAGTAGCTCTAGGGTAAATTTGAGACCATATCACTTCACTTTTCTCATCATGTACCCGTGCAAGAAATTCGTTGTGCTTGCTTTCACTCCTCTGAACAAAATTATCTTAACAAGGGTTCTTAAAATAAATTTTATACTCCCTCCGTTTCACAAAAAGTGTCGTTTTAAAGTTTAAATTTTGTTTCACAAATAGTGTCGTTTTAGGTTTCCAATGCATAATTTTGAATATAAATCCAGTTTTAACCCTATTGTTTTAATGTGTTAATTAGAGAGATAACTTTATTTAATGTATTAATAAGAGGTAAAATAGAGTTTATCATAGTTTTCTTAATATGTGTGAAAACTCTTAAAATGACACTTTTTGTGAAACAGAGAGAATAATTAAATATTAAGTAAGAACCCTTCATGGGGTTCTTGCATTGAACATGCTCTAAGGGGCTTAAACTGTATTTGAGAGATTGCTAAGTTTGTCGTAAATACACTAACATACTAATTTTGGCTCCGTGATATGTGGATTAAAAAGAGTTGGTCAATGTGGCGTTCTAAAGATTTGGTGAGTTTATGTTTTCAAACCTCGACTCTGTTCTTTGATAGTTTGCTTGAGGACAAGCAAAAGACTAAGTCTGGTGGAGTTCATCTATTGGGTTTTTGATGCATTCTAACCAAGGTTTTCAAAGGTTTTTCGATTTTTTTCTGTGTTTTGGAGTCTTTTAAGGTTGAAACACGTTTGGATGGAGTTTGAGGCATAAGAAGCAAGGAATGGGTGCAAACGAACATATGGAGATGCAGAACTATGTAGAGAGGTCTGAAATATTCGTTGAGGCACTTCCCACCGATGGATCGAGCTGAATTTTGGACACATATTAGATAGATCTTTGAGTTAGATTTCATTTGGAAATGGTTCGAAATCAATCCAACGGTGCGATCTAAAGTTATGCTTGTTTTCGTGAAGACTGTCCAAACCGACCAATTCATTAAAGCAGAAAAAAGAAATTTTGGGTTTTCCAATTTTAACCCGGTTTTGTAAGCTTAGGGAGAAAATCTATGACTCTACATCTCTTGAGAAGATTTCTCATCCTTTTTGGATTTCTTATTTATTGATTATGAGTTTCTCTTCATCTCTTTGCTTGTTCTCAATATCCATGTCTGAGTAATTTCATAGTTAGGTTTAGTGTTTCAAGGGAGTTCATGAATCATTGAATTAGACATAGATAGGGAATTATCATGTAGTTTCTTCATCTAATGTTGATATTAAAGCTGGAATTTGATTAGCTGCTTAATTTCTAATCTTAGGTTGTTTAACGCATCAAAAGTGTTTGTTTAAAGTCTGAAAGAATGTAGATGAGCAAAACGTTCTTAGCCAACGAAAGCTGATGTAAAGGCGTTTTGGGAACATATCAAGCTCAAAATTAATGCTTGTCTAAAATTATAAGTTCAAACGACAGTTTAGAATCTTAGGTTGTAGACAAAGTAGTTGATACCACGACAGTGGATTGATTATACATCTGTGTTTTGAGTTCTAGAAGAGTTCATAATTCATTCCCTAAATAATTGTTTGGTTTGTGATCTCTGAATTCATGTGAATTGCCCTTGCTTTGACGTCACTATTTTTTATTTTCTTTACTTCTTTGCAAACAACAACCATATTTCTGTTTTAGTTTAGTTTCATTCTAAAGAAGGGTAGTGTAAGTTTGGTCTCTGTGGATTCGATTCTTACATTATTACAACATTTGATGTGCACTTGGAGTAGTTTATATATGGTTTAAACTCTTTGTATCACATGTAAGGTGCCTGACAGGTACAGAGGAAGAGGAATGTTCTCCTCCTCTACTTCTTTCTAATAAAATTATGTTTTCCATTTCCTTAATGCTCTTGACGAGCTCAACGAAGAAATTGTTTTCCGAACTGTGGAAAAAAAAAAAAAAAATCAATGGAACTATTGGATTAGGAAATAATGAGAAGGTCCAGGCTACTATCCATATGAAAGCATGGAGAAACTCCCTCAACACCAATGCGGCTCATAAAACATATTGACAAAAACATAAGGAATCGTCCCACGAATGTTGATGAACACTTGAGGCCGAAACAGTTCGTCCGTGGAAGCAACGGTGGTGCTGATGATCGCCATCTGAGAGTTTTTATCGGTCAACGTTGGCAAGCTTATACCAAATGCTTAACTATTCACCAATCACCAACCAATTTCCGTTGTGTATTATAATAACTATGGTGAGATTAATCAACTCTTACGAATAAAAATAATAGAATGCTGAATACTATTAAGTAATAATTTTCACCTATATAAAATGATCCCAACTAGACAAGATAACTAAGTCTCCATGTCCCAGTACGGTTGACCGAGTGTATGGACATCAATTTTAAGAGAACAATTTTTTTTTTTTTTTGGTCGGCCATGTGATTATTTATAGAATGAAAATGTTAAAAGTTGTAACAACCAGAGATATACAAACACCACAATCTCTAATAATGAAAAACTAGGATATATCCACACAAGCGGATTACATGTTTATTTAAAAATATAAAATTATAAAATTTAGAGTATACCAAATTTTAATTTTAATGTTTTTATTGTTTGAATTTTTCTGGTATGATAATTTTATTTATTGTTTGAGTTTGTTTAATTTGAGTATATTATATGTTAGTTTAAGTAGTATTGTAGTTTTTTTGTTATGGTATGTAGTTGCACATTTAGCAGTTTAGATTTGAAATTTAATGTGTACTAGTAAAATTGAAGAATGTAAATATTATTGATCTCGGATATGAATGAATTTGAAATTTTAATTTTGTTTGATCTTCTGATATAACTGTTATTTGAATATATTTTATTTATGTGTATTTTATACATAATATAAAGTTAATTTTTTCATTGAGAAAATCAGAAAATTATTGGTTCATTTAAACATTTTAAAAACAAATAATTACCATAAACTAATTCGATTGAGCCATTTAAACATTATGGTATTATGTCTACTTAAAATTAATGGGCTATAATTGCTATAATTGAGTTACTTAGGTTTATAAATAAAGTAATGTATTTTTTTGAACAAATTTTTCATCATTTGTTGATATTAAAGCTGGAACTTGATTAATTACCTAGTTTCGGATCTTAGGTTGTGTAACGGATCAAAAGTATTTGTTTAAAAGCCTGAAAGAATATAGATGAGCAAAACGTCCTTAGCCAACGAAAGCTGATGTAAATGCGTTTTGTGAACATATCAAACTCGAAATTAATGATTGTCTAGAATTATAAATTCAAACGACAGTTTAGAATCATAGTGTAACATTGGTCTATGTGGATTCGATTCTTACATTATTACAACACTTGATGTGCACTTGCACTAGTTTATATATGGTTTAAACTCAGTGTATCACCTGTAAGGTGTACAGAGGAAGAGGAATGTTCTCCTCCTCGACTTCTTTCTGATAAAATTATGCCTTCCATTTCCTTAATGCTCTTGACGAGCTGAACGAGGAAATCATTTTCCGAACTGTGAAAAAAAAAGAAAAAAAAATCAATGGAACTATTGGATTAGGAAATAATGAGAAGGTCCAGGCTACTATCCATACGAAAGCATGGAGAAACTCCCTCAACACCAATGCGGCTCATAAAACATAAGGAATCGTCTCAGCATTGTTGAGAACAAATTAAGAAGTTCCACAGCTAGAATTTATTGGAAAAAAGGATGCACTAGTAGTTGTAAACACAGGTATTTTTTGTTTGAGATAATTTTACATTCGATTCAAAAAAAGAAAAAATTAATGAGATGGTCAAACAAAAAAAAGTGAGTAGAGTGACCTTTGATCTAATAAATTTTAAAGAAAATACAAACATTATGAGGAAATCTGGTTGAGAACAAATTACGAAGTTCCACAGCTAGTTTTTTTAATATTTTCTTTCAAATTTATTAGAAAAAAACGATGCACTAGTTGTAAAACAGGCTTCTTTTTGTTTGAATAAATTTTACATTCTTTTTTTTTGTTTTTAAATTGAGATGGTCAAAAAAAAAATGAGTAACTGACCTTTGATCTGCCAATACCAAACCCATCCTTGTGGGAACAGACTCTAAAGCGTCTTCCCATTGCGGCATCCTCGGTCTCTTACGGCGACCTTCTCCGTACAGCGCAACCCCGAACTCTCTCTTTTGCCCTTTCACGTCCTCTGGCTTCACCTTGAAGAAGACGGGTATGACTCTGAGGTTTCCTTTCTCCATGTTCTTCATGATTTCCACCAGCTCGTCCAAGCACCACTCTGACTCTGCGTAACGATTCGAGAAGAACACCAGTGCGATTTGCGACTCCCTGATCCTGTCGAAGAGTTTCTCAATAGGTGCACCCCGGGGCTCGCCATCGTCGATATAGTACTTGATATTATTCGAACTCAAGGCGTTCGTCAAATGGCTGATGAAGCCGTCGCGAAGATCGGCCCCACGGAAGTTGATGAACACTTGAGGCCGCCACTGAGGGAGTAGTCCGTCCGTGGAAGCAGCGGAGGTGCTGATGATCGCCATCGGGAGAGTTTTGATCGGTCAACGCTGATAAGCTTATACCAAATGTTTAACTACTCACCCAATCACCAACCAATTTCCATTGTGTATTAAAATAACTATGGTGAGATTTAATCATATGATAAAATAATAGAATGCTAATAATGAATCATATGATTAAATCTCACCATAGACTTGCAAAATAAAAATATTAAAATAATAGAATGCTAATTATTTTCACCCCGATTAGACAAGATACCAAAATTTGTAAATAGGAATTTAGTTCAAAAAAACGACATGAACGACTTTAGTAAGAAAACAAGAGTGAAAAATGGGAGTAAATAGATTACAACTTCAAAACAGAGAATTGTAAGTAGAAAACTAGTGTTTAGATTCAAACCAAACTCAGTAGCTCAAGATCCAACTCATTTAGGATTCTCACTTCTCGCCATACTCACAATTGTCTGGACAAAAGTTTTGTGTTTTGCTTCACCTGCGATGTTCTCGACCCTCTATTGGAGTTACACTACAGAGTCTTTAAATCTGAAAATTTCCCCCTTTCTTCAGGTGCATATACCAAACTAAAGCCACACTTCACCACCTCGCAACCACTGATCTCTTCCATACCATCTGTTACTTCAAACTCAATAATGGTTTCAGTAGAAACACAACTCTCTTCATCGTCCTCTTCACTAATTTTGTTGATATCCAACCTACTCGTAAAGCCAATAAAGACATGAGACGACACAATCTCCCGCGGTGTGTTACTTGGTTCGCTCCAACCTCCAACGGTGCAGGTAAAGCGGATGCTAGACCCATATTCATTCTTGAACTCACAATTACATTTCAATAGGATACGTTTTCTATGGTTGTGGTAGCCATCAAATTCGATAACAGCGCATAGACCAATCCCAGTAAACTTGTTGTCACACCAGTGTGGAGCCAGCTTGGTGTTTAAGACCGATCCTGAGGCTCGGTGACTGAACCACGCCGGTACTTCCCATCCAGGAAAACAAGTTCCAATCAAAGCTTCTAAAACTAAACCCTGCAAAAGAGAATACCAAAACAAGATCAGATACCACAAATGCAGCAATGAAGACGGGAACTTGATAGAGAGAAATAGACATACCCTACTGTATCGTGTGAGTTCATCTAGCACTAACTGGCTTCTCCACCGAGTATAGGATATGATATTATCCTTTGCCTCTTGATCCAACTTGTTGCAGTTGGAAAAATTGAAAGTGGCATGGATCTGATCAGATAACACCGAAATTGCTACCGGATTTGCAACTGTTTCCAGTGAATCACAACCATGTGCATCAAAGTACTGAAGTCTTGGTGGAAGCATCGGAACAGATATCAGCTTCTTGCAATGCTTCACGTCAAGCCATTTCAGATTATAAAGCTTCCCAATGTCAGGTTGCAGGCTGACAAAATCATTTCTACTCAAACATAGACGTCGCAGTGAGGATACTTTGTTAACATCACATGGCCATTCTCTCACGCTGCAATGTGATCCTAGAGGTTGTAAGAACCTGAAAGCTCTTGAGGCTGGGCTTTCAAATTCAGTGAAGCATGAGATGCTTGGCATCTCTTTTGCTCCTGTCCCATCAAGAAGTAAAACCTGGAGATGTTTTAAGCTATTCCTGACATCAGGAAGATTCTTAAGCCTTGAACAACCAGAGAGTATTAGCTTGTCAAGAGATTTCAGGTTGCCAAGACAGTTGGGAAGACACTCCAACCTTCTGCAGTTTTTCAAATTCAACACGACAAGCCTCTGGAGGTTCTGTATAGCCAGAGGAAGTCCTTTGATTGCTGTGCCATTCAAATGTAGAAATTCTACACTTTCTGAAATTAGCTGAAATTCCTCTAGGTTTAAGCAATCACTGAGGATGAGTGTTTTCAGAGAGCTTAAATTTATCTCCGGAAGAGACCAAAGACGTATGCATCCTCTTAGGTTCAGGAAAACAAGAGACCTCATATTTTGAATCTCCACCGGCAACTCCTCCAAACTCGTACAGCCTTCCAGATTTAGTCTTTGAAGATTTTCAGCATTTGACAATGCTGACAAGTCTAGCAACTCACTCGAGTGGCTTAGATCTACCCACTTCAACCGTGGTGTATCCTATCAAAATTTAACCACCGATCAAAAGATACTTAAGCCATCTACTGAAAATATATATGCAAAAGGATGGCACACGAAGACACACCTTTTCGCCTTCCCAAACACGTGCAATATTACTGTATGGTAGCCTAAGGTCAACAAGATTCTTCGGATTGAACTCTCGTGGGAGCTCCTCCAATGGAAATTTCACCCAATGAAGATATCGAACCTCATCCAAGGGGAATTCAAGCCCATCAGGGAAGTTTAATTTGCAGTCAGCTTCACATTGCCGAGGACAACAAGAATCGTATATTTTCAAGTATCGAAGATTGTGCATATAAATGAAGGTTGAACTCTCCAAGCACATCCTTTTCGTTAACTTTGACGTGTCTAAGAAAATACCTCTTACATTATTGGCATCCTGTTCGCAAGTCAAAAGAGAACATGTTAGCCAAGCATACACGACATCTTAGTGTAACTGAAAAATTTACAATTTAACAAAAAAAACTTGTCCAATGATTGGATATTCTCTTTCACAGGAAAAAAATATAAACTTACTGATTTTTCCATTTTCGTTAGCTCGTTGATGATATCTTTATAGTTCAACAGCCTAAGCCACCGAGGAGAACCAAGGTCCTTAGAGAACGTATGTAGTGGAACATTCATCTCTACTCGGCCATCAGCAATTGTAATCAGGAAATTGTTGACAAGATCTTTTACTTCACTCACAGCATCAGTAGAGTCAGGATCTCCTGAATCTAGTAAACTTCTAACAAAGTACTCATCCTCTGACTTAAAAAAGCACATTATGTCGAGAAACACATCTTTCTGCTTCTCACTAAGTTTAAGTTGATCAGTAAAGAATCTCCAGACATCTTGGGACAACATATTGGAATTTTTTGTCACCATTTCCAAAGTAGATGACCAGTGAGCCTCGTCTTTCCCATAAAGTTCCTTACCTACTAATCTAAGAGTCAATGGGTTTCCTCGAGCGTAATCCACAAACATTCTAGAGAGCGTCAGGAAGGCACTGGCGAGACTACAGTTTTGATCATCGAAGGCATGGTATCTTAAGAGTTGAAAGGCCTCTCCATCGTTCAATTCCGGGACCACATAAGTATCATCAGCAAATCCCTCAAGCAATGATTTGTCACACGTTGTAATAATAATCTTGCTTCCCTTCTTAATCCAGTCAAGTTCACCGAGGAGAAACTCTAACTGCTCCTTGTCAGTCACGTCGTCGAGAACAGCAAAAATCTTCGTCTTGAGTAGTTCAACTTTCACAGATCCATGTGTTGACTCGTCACTTATTTCTGGAAACTTTCCCTCGAGTAAAAGTTCCAGGAGTGTCTTTCGCAGCCACACTGGCCCATGGTCCTCTGACTTCTTACGGATACCCAGAAAAGGAACGCAACGTGTAAACTTGCGGTTCCAGTTTTCGTGCAGCATCATTGCGAGTGGTTTTACCAATACCAGGCATCCCAACAACTCCAATAATTCGAGTATCATTGCAATCAAACTCTAACTTCTTCTCCAATTGCCTCATGCGTTGCTCCATTCCAAAGAGATGACTTTCATGCTCTTCTCCTTTTCCTGTGGGCAATTCAGTACTTTTTCCTTTCTCAATAGAAGGAAAGAGAGACGGGGTTTCTCCTTCCAGCTGAGAAATAATCATTGGGACTTCCTTGACGATGTGAGCGATGATCTCGCTCTCAGAACTGCCATAACCGTTAAGAAAAAAACGGATAAGAGACAACGATCATAAAAGCCCGAAGAATCTAGTAATTTCAGTAACAATCAATTCAAGCCAGTAATAATATATAAATTTCAATTACCCGTGCTCACTCAAGTAGAAGCCCATCTTGGACGCAATAGAGTTCAAAGCTTCCTTCCGCTGAATGATACGTGAATCCCGATTAATACGCCACGACTTCCAAAAGTTATCACCGAACTCTCCCTCCAGATTTTTAACCTGCGTTGGCTCCACCTTGTAGAAGATTGGAATGGCTATGAGTTTGCCTTTGTCCGCGAGCTCTTTGATCTTCACCAGCTCGTTTAAGCACCAAGCCGATTCTGTGTACCTGCTAGAGAAGATCACGAGTGCCATCTTTGACTCCTCGATCCTCTTGAAAAGGATATCAAGATCCTCATCCCTCGAATCATCTTCCTCCATGTCGATGCTGACTCCGTTCCTTTTCAAGTCCTTCACGAGGTGGCTGTAAAAGCCATGGCGCAACTCCCCTCCCCGGAAACTGATGGACACTTTATGCTTTTGGGGGGGTTTGTCATAGGTCACCATGGTAGAGCTTTCGCTTACATTGTCTTGCTTCTTATCTTCATTAACTGAGCCAACGCTATTGTTCTCTGCGCTATCCTGTAGCCTAGGGGTTGTTGCATCAGAGTTTGTTTCACCGATGAAATCATCGTCCTTTATTAATTTTCCGGGAAACTTAGCTTCAGTTTGAACGCTATCAGCTTCCCTTGGAAGACGGGTCAGAGCCATACGGACATGAACGACGGTTTCATTGATAAACGTGAATTCATTGCTGCCAAATGAATGTAACGAAAAAAACAATGAGACTCCCTGATCGAATAAGGCCTAAGCAATGGTAGCCTCACACTCAATTGAAAATATCTCTAACCCCCAAATCTCCACTGTCTACATAAACGTTGACTCCGTCTTTTCTCAAGGCCATCTCGAGGTGAGAGATAAAGCTCTGGCGCAGCTCGGCTCCTCGAAAATTGAGGAACACTTGTGGAGTCTGTAACCGGGTTTCTTCGTAGCCCGCCATGGAAGAGTTTCTCTCTGGGAATTTTTTGTTTCCAGAGACGACGAATCCGAAAATTTGGGGGAAGTCTTCTGAGAGAGGAAGAACATCTTCTTCGTCAACGTTTCGTCACAACAACTATCCAATTTTTTAATTCAGATTTGTGTATTAGTCCTTTTTTTAATCAACTAGCCGATGTTGGAAGCTTCTGTTATGGGTTTTTTTATCTCTGATCCAAGTTAATGGGCCTTCTCGCGACCCATTATCAGCCCACTAATTACTGTAATCGCGGACTTTGTGTTGACTGTTGAGAATCAACCGCCACGGAAATTTTGGATTGGGGAAGCGAGCAAAATGGCGACTTGGATAACGTTACAGCCTCCGAATTCATGTTATTTACGGTTTATGCCATCATCGCCGTCGCCGGCTTCATCCACTTCGCGTCGACGTCACCGTTGTTTCTTTAAGCCCTTTCGATGCGTTCCACTTCAGCAACAAGAACGCCAGCTCGAGCAGTCGCAGGTACCAAATGACGACTCGATGAAACTGAAAATCGGATTGTTTTGAATTGACAATTTGATTGAGAGGATTTTCCGTGAAGGGAGACGACGAGGCTTCGATTTTTTGCGAGGACTGTAACGGGAAAGGATGGTTGCTCTGCGATTTCTGTAAAGGACAGAAAACAAATGTGAAATCTGAGAACAAGAGGATCTATCGTCGATGCCCAACTTGTAGAGCTGTAAGTTCGATTACAAAACTCTGATTTTATCACCAAATGTTTGTGATTTTTTCCCCCAATTTCATGGTTTTGGTGACACATGAGTGAAGCTATGAAATGGTTCTCTGATTTCGTGAAGTTGAATCATGTTAACAGGTGGGATATGTGTTGTGTAGAAAGTGTAAAGTGTTCAAGTGTGTCACATTTCCTAATCCAGAAGATGGAGATGAACTTTTGTTCTAAGCTCTCCTTGTGGCATCATCAACACTCTTCACTTTCAGGTTCTCTTCTTCTTCGAGGACCCATTTGAATATCCGATTTAACCGTATGTATAAGCACATTTGTAACACTAATCAGATAAGTGATTGCATTGGCTTCTTCACTGATCTCTGTGTTCATGTGTGAACCTGACTTTCGAATCTTTCCTGGTTGGTTTCTTGTCTGCAATGTGTCTCTGTAGATATTTATATGCATTCATTGATTAATGCCATTAAAAAATATGAGCCATGGACTTACACTCCAACGGTTCTTATGATTCCAAGGCATATGTTTGTTCTTGTTAATCTGCGGCTGGATCTTGCTGTCTTTTTTAATAGAATCTGCAACTCTTTCTTTCTCCAAGTATCTTATTCATTATCCTCGATATCATGTTCAGGAGGTAAATGCACATGTATAAGGCTATTAGTTTAGAGTTTTTATGGTAATTAATCTCCAGGTACAGATGTCATGTGGCCTCTTTCTGATTTATCGGATCTCGAATCTCGGATGTTTATGTTTTGACTTTGACCCTCATTAATCATAAGGCAGAGAACCAACATATGATTCCTTGATCATCACTCTCTCACTTTCTTGAATCTTGATTGGTTTAGGGGATGGTCAAATCAGTCCTTTTGATTTGCCGTACTCGTTCGAGATGAACATATATGCATGTGAACACAATAATGGAGCTACTTAGTTTACATAAGAATATTCATGTGGCTCTGTTATTAGCTTATTATATTACTAAGTATCCTTATTATAGCTTAGGATACCGTACTTTTTTTGTCTTTGATTAGTTTAACAACCACATTCCAGTTGGTGATTAATAGTACAATTCCGTAATTATTGTTATGATTCCATCATTGATTAATATTCTATTGATTAAGAATAATCTCTTCTGGTTACTTTAACATAATTTCAACTTCAATTCACATGGTTGTTCCGGAAATAACGCAAACTGCACAAATAGAAACATGAACCATTCCTGTTTATTTTTTGTCTCCTCTTATTTCTTAATTAACATAGCATTTTTGGATTCTTCTGAGTTTGATTTCTGCTTAGAGTTAAAAGACAAAATTCATATGTTTATTCCATGTGACTCATTCTCCTACAGTTTCATTAGTTTCTTTCTGCTGAGATTATGGATCAACTTGTATTATATTCCAAACTAATATATATCCAAAACATTCGGTTACATTAAGAAAAGGAGGGTGAAAGGGGATGGTTGAATTTGCTTGCCGACATAATATGTTTCTACTGACTTGTGTTACAAATGCAGACGACTAGATTACAAACGATTAGTTCAATTATTGTTTTTGCTTGATTCACTTTATACATCATTTGATTAGTTTCTTCTTGCACACGAGGCTTCTGCATTTTTCACCAGGGAAAGATGGCTGTGCTTATACCAATGGCCTGGTGGGTTCTTGTGAGAAATTCCACCAGAGAATCTGACAAAGTCATTTTAAGTTTTCATCAGTCAGATGCTCGGAGGTAATCACAACAAAAAAACGAAAACAGAGCAGAGAAAAGAACAGCGACTATCCAGGAACAGCGAATCGGTTTGTACATTCCATTATTAGAAATATCTCTTCTCTCTCTCAGAAGTTATGAAGCACACAAATCCAAATCCCTAGAGAAAAAGTGGGAACATGGAAATAAGCAGAATGGCTCAAGTCAAACAAAAGAGGAGGAAGAAGATGCAGACGCAAAGCATTAATGAACAAAACTATCTGCACATTGGGCTGTGAGGTTGATGTGAAGGAGTCCGAGGACAATCCGATGGATGCCGGTAACTCGTCCTGTCATCTGCTGCTGCTGCATTAAATTTACAATCCTGTTTAGATGTTGTTGTCGTCACAAGGTACCCTTCGTCCTTCTCCTCGATTATCTTCAATATGCTCTCGAAAACAGCAACTTCACAAGGTATCCTCAAGACGCCGGCTTGTTGAAACCCAAACTCTTCTTCTGCTTCACGCAGAAGAACAAGGAAAGTCTGGTGGCTAAGGTACTCTGTTGGTATTGTGTACCTCTTCTTCTCTAACCCGACTGAGACAGCTAGATACCCTTTAGGCACAGCTGATGCATCTGTAAATGAAAGTGTCCTCTTCAGAAACTTGATGCTCTTGCTTCCTGCGCCATTGCTGTTGCTGTCTTCGTTGTTGTTGTTGGCTGCCTTTGATGCAATTGCTTGTTTCCGCCATTTCTTGAGGATCTGTTGAAGCTTAACGATCTCTTTTATCTTGTTCGACTTCTTGGCTTCCATGGCGGAGATAGAAGACAGAAGACAAGAAATGGGTTTTGTGCTCTGTTTTGTCTTTGTGATGGTTTGGTGTGTGTTTGTGTCTCTTTCTCTCTGTGTAGGTGATGAGAACGTGGTGGATTTTGAGAGTTGGGGATATATAGAGATGGTGGTGGTGACCAATTCTGATTTAATTGATTATACAAATTATTATTTTTTAGTTTTAAATATTGGGCCAATCATATGCATTACAGCATTAGGGTATTTTAATTGATCTTGTTGACAAAAAAGAATATGAACTTTGAAAATGGTGTCTTCTTATACATCTCTTGAGATCATAAAACAAAACTATTACTTGTCGCAAAAGTGAATGCATTGTGTTTACAATTGCAGAAAAAAAACGCATATAAAACGTATGCATCTGTTTATATATGGTTGTAGATCGGCGTTTGCCTGACGCCTGTGGCTGTGGCTGCGACCTGCGTCCAGATGCGCAGCTGCCTAACGAACAGTAATTGATGCGACTAAACGCTGTGTCCTGCGATAAGTTTTTTTTTTTTTAATTCAAATTTTAGTTTTTATACATTTGTAATTTTATATTTTTATAGTTTGAATATATTATACATTATTCATGATAATTATTTTATTTTTAGTTAGTAATCATAGTAATCATTTTTTATTACACAAAAATAAGAAATCAAGTCATAAAAACTAAATTAAACAAAATAAGAAACCAAGTCATAAAAATTAAATTAAGCAAAAATAAAAAACCAAGTCATAGAAACTAAATTAAGCAAAAATAAGAAAAATCATAATAATAACTTTTTATTACACAAAATAAAAAAAAACTAAATTAAGCAAAAATAATAACCAAACCATTAACTAAAAAATCTAATACGGTAATCTACGTCTTCTACCGAATTCATTTGTGATGTTGTTCGTCTTCTACCGAATTCATTTGTGATGTTGTCACGCAAAGCTTCCATCGCTCTATCACCGGTCGGCTCATACGGAATATGTCCACCATGATCATCATCACTACCATTACCATCATCTACTTCTTCTCGTTCTTCTTCTTCATCACCATGAGCACGATATTCTTCTGTGTTTTGCCAACGTAAAAAATCAGAATCCTCCCGATGTGAATCACGTATGAAGTTGTGTAGTGCCATTGTTGCAGTTACAAGCTTGATCCACTTAGTCAAACCATACTTTGGATGCTTACGATCCAAAATCCTCCATTTTGCTTTCCATACTCCAAATGTTCGCTCAATCACGGGACGCAGACCTGAATGCTTTCTGTTAAACAACTCTCCACTGTTTGTTGGTGGTCCTCCTCTAGCAAATTGATCAAGATGATATCTTATCCTACGATGCGGACCTAAATACCATGTCCTGGTGGGATATCCGGAGTCAACTAGATAGTACTTTCCATTAGGCGGATGTGGAAAAGAAGGTTCATTCTTCGCACAATGAGTCAATACCTTTGTATCATGTGCTCTACCTGGTACGCCGACATATGCGTATATGAACTTCATATCAAAGTTACATATAGCAAGAACATTCATTGTAAGCTCCCGCTTTCTACCTCTATATGCATCTGCAGTTCGACTAGGAGGACGAACTGGGACATGAGTTCCATCAAGTGCTCCAATGCAATCTTTAAATGGCCAATATTGATCATCATTACTGAAAACAGCTCTTGTAAACTCACCTTCTTCTGGTTTTAATGTATCCGCTGCAAACTTGAGGAGAACACTCAAAACGTCATCAAGTTTTCTTTTCACTGTATCCAATGACCGTTGATATCTTTCAGCTATAACCCGCATAGTTTTATCCTGACCAACCACCTCAAGAAACATGGCAACAGATTCCTCAACGTAGACATTTTCAGAAAAAAAAATATGAGAACTCACGGTGACTCATTGATTGAGAAACTCTCTTTGAAGATGACAATGATCAGTTTCTCTAAACACTGCAACTAAACACTGCAACTAAACAGCAACTAAACAACAAAACACAGCAGCTAAACAGCAACTAAACATAGTAAACCAAGAAGCCTAAGAATCTTTCCAGACCGTGAACAAGAATAATCAGATGTTATATACATGTACAGTCCTAAGTCATAAGGGACACGTAACTTGTCATCACACTATGAAAAAAAAATATGAGAACTCACGGTGAATCATTGATTGAGAAACTCTCTTTGAAGATGACAATGATCAGTTGCTCTAAACACAGCAACTAAACAACAACTAAATAGCAACTAAACAACAAAACACACCAACTAAACATAGTAAAGGAACAAAGAAGAACACTAAAAGAGATGAAAGGAAATTTTAATACCTTTATGCGCTCTTCCCACCAATGATCACACATGTCCAATCTTCCCATAGCATCATATCCAAGTCCCGTTCTATTGTTAGTTAACCTCTTCCACTTGACATATGCTTTTTTACTAGAATCATACTTGCTTTTGAATTTTTGCCATACGAGGAGTCCTTTCCCAAATCTATCTTCAAACTTCTTCATAATGAAGTCTTTGCCAGTTTGATTCATCCCATTCTTTGTTTTGTTGCCTTTATTTTTAAAAACCAAAAAAAAAAAAAAAAAAGTATCGACATTCTTCATCGGTCCAATTCTAAAGAACAATTAATAAAATAAGTTACAAGATCAGCCAATAAATAACCCACAAATTACTTACATAAACAGCCATGTCTCTTGTCTATCTCTGATCCTTGCTCGAAATATTGTGAAGCAATCCTAAAAACAATTCAAAGACAAATCTAATGTTAATTATGTTCAAATGTATACTTCTGAGACAAAACAGAGAAGTTGCAAAACACAAAAACAATTCAAAGGCATGTATCCACGACACAAACTAGAGCTAAATCTCACCATGAAAGAAAACGAAACTAAATTTACCCTTAAGCCAACAAAAAAATTGAAATATCAAGTGAGTTGGTCCAAAATGTTCCAAAAAAAAAAAATCAACTCTAAAAACGAGTGGCCCAAGAAAGAATCACACTTTCACATATGATCCACTAACTTCAACATCATACGTTTTGAAACAACAGTTGAATCGTTAAACCCAGCAAACAGAAACTAAGTTACACTCTACCAAAATGCATAAAACAGAAGACAAACACATTCTCTCTGATTACCGTGTAGTATTCTAGTATCTAACTTCAGTATTAACCAAGGGTTATAAGTGGATCAGGAAAGAAAACCCATCGAGAACCCAACAAGCTCGGAAGAAATCAGCGATTGGAAAACCAAAAACCACACAAACTAAACTGAAATCAGAAATCGTGAAGATCGAAGCAAACCTGAGGATGGTGGAAGAATCCGTGAAGATTGAAGCAAACCTGAGGATGGTGGAAGAAAGAGCAGTAAAAGCTCAATAGTCGAATGGATTAATGGCAGATATCCAGACGGAAGAGAATCGTTGCCTGAGTTGAAAATGAATGGTGGCGGAGAGAAAGAACAAAAGAAACGAAGAAGAGAGATCGAGAGCTTAGATTTAGGGTAAATTGTTTTTTGTAATTCACAATAATAATAGGACTATTTAAGTCTTTTACACGTTTAGTCGCAATAGTGCGTGACGTACCGCTGATTTTCTTTCGCGGCTAAAAAATCAAACGCTAGACGCAGTGTTTGATCGCGGCGTTTGGCCACAGGAGGTTGTGACAAGGAAACGAACATAATATGGACGCATGGCTGCAGCCTCTTGCGACAGGCAAACGAACAGACCCATCGAGTGGATGCTAGTAGAAATTCAAAAATAACATATTTAACTGTTTAGTAAATAATCCTTTTTGAAATTAGTGATTGTGTGTAACTAATTCACTTTTTTTTGGCGCTATATCATTCTTTGTTATCACTATGTTCCACGTAGACGTCGTACATGTATCGTACATGTACATCAATGGTTTTTTTTTTACTTTTTGTTCTGTATAACGATCTGCAAACTTTGTTTCAAAGTAATGAAAAAGAAAGATGCTAATAAAAATAAACACAATATAATATATAATAGGTGTATTATGCATGCATCATGTATGAGTACAAAAAGAGAGTACGACATAATGATTCGTTTCAAGTTTCAACGACTAAATCATAGTATGATTTGAATGAAATTTAATTGATTTTTCTTAACAACAACAACAACTTCAACTTAATAAATAAGCCCATAAATAAAACATAAACGTTCAATTTAGACAAAAGTATATAAATTTTGATACTTTTTAAAGTTGTAAACCGTTAACTAAACTGATTTATTACTTTGAACATTAAAAATTACAAGGAAACAATATGTATCGAGTTATGTTAAAAAAAAAACAATATGTATCGAGTTCCGTTACAAAAAAAAAAACAATATGTATCGAGTATTAAAGTTTTGACTGTGACGATCTCTGCTTGTGCCGGTGGTTAATTAGTGGGGAAGCACTGCATTTAGAATAACTGTAATATGATATTTTAATTTTTAACACTTAATTAATTAGTTCTTTAGAAAAAAAACTTAATTAATTAGTTGAAAAAGAATCAAGAATTCGCATGGCCCGTACAATACGGTCCATATCGGAGTACACGTTCTTGTGGTTACGTTGCATGTGGTTGTGTGACAAGAGAAAAGGAAAAATTCAAAATAATACAGAAGTCCAGAGTCCAGGCTTAGTTTGTTCGTTTTTTTTTGTTTGAAATGGAAAATTACAAAAATTTAAATGAAACAGTTGTTAAAGATGTAATTTAGTAGTTAAGCAAAAAAAAAAATTAATTTAGCTATTATTTTGTATTCTATACGTGCCACATTCAATGATGACCTTAATGACTGGTATATATGATTAATAGAGAATGAATGATCAATCATCAATAAAATATACTATATGAAGGACCATTAATTAACTCGACATGAAAAGTTTCATTTTCCTATGCTTTGGTTTTTAGTGTAGGAGAATGTACAGATCTGTGATACCATCTTATAATTACATGAAAAGTTACATCTGGTGTAGGAAAATGTACAAAAAATATAAAAATTAGAAGATGAAAACATAGACCTCTTATAATTATAAAAGTGGCACACATTGCAACTAGATGGGACGACGATGATAAAGGAGATTTCTCCCCTCCGTTTAAAAACTTTATAGTCTAATATGTTTCTTGTCCAACATAAAAGAAAGAATCGACAATGCTCACATTTGTCTGAATGATTCACTAGCAATGGAATGGTTTGGTTTGGTTGGTTTTATAATTTTTATTCAATTCGATGGTAAAACTTAAAGACGGACATAATTTTCGTCCCGTCCTGTTCTGTTTCGTTTAGAGTTCCAAATTTCCATTTCATAAAGAAATACATTTACATATGGTATAATTATAAGCTATTGATTTTTATTTAGGTACGGGAAGAGAACGAGAACTTTTGAAATCCCATTCGAGACAAATAATATATCAACTACATATAATATTATATATATCATAATAAATTATGTTAGTTTTTTTTTTAATTTTGAAGTTTTTGAAGTTTATTTCCATTTGTTTTCCAACTAACTTATATATAATGTGCTAATAAAAAATATATGGTTGACTAATATGTTTTTAATTTTACAATTATTATGTTTTTAATTTTTGTAGAAATTCTCATTCCGTTCCCGTCATGTCTCCTCTCGTTTCTGTCTCCTCCCGTTTCTGTCTCGTTCTTCCAGATTTTAAATGGAATACATACAAGATAACTATTTCGATTCCCATATTCTCTTCCTATTCCCCATCCGGCAAAATCCCGTCATAAATTCCCGTTTGCCCACCCTTAATAGAAATTAAAAAGCCACTGGAAAGTAGTCGACACAATGACATTAAAGAGAGAACACACTCAAGTTTGACAAAAAGAAAAAAACAAATAAGCCCATTAATAATCTCCTTACGGCCCAACTATATTTCTTTACCTACCCCTCCCTCTTGAGCCGTGTAAACTAAACACGTGCGTAGGAGCAACCCAACAACATTATTTAAGTTGGATTTTTTTTTCTAAAAACAATCTGGATATATTTTCTCATTTTATACATTTCACATTTTTTTTTTTTTTTTGGTCGGATACATTTCACATTTTATTGTAAACGGAGTAATAAATTTTGAGACTTAGGAAACGAATAATTTGCGACCAAAAAAAAGGAAACGAATAATTTATGACGTCAATAAAAAGAATAAAAACGAGATCACATTATTGTCTTTTGACTCTTCTCTTTTACGGTTTTACCTTTATGGGGTAAAGTTTGTTTTGAATTTTTGATATATTAAATAGTGTCATCCTGAAGCATTCCCACGTGTCATCCACTAAACCACACTTCATGTTCTTCCTGATCAACTAATTAAAAAACCTTCTCGATTTTTATATTTGTCCTCTTCTCACATTTTCTAATCAATCCCAAAAAAAAAAAAAATCCAATTTGATCTACAAACTCAGAGAAATAAAAAAAATCCTCTTTGGCTTTGTTTTTGTTACTCGTCGAGTTTCAGACATGGCGGCCGCGAGGCTCGTGGCTTTGTTTCTAATCCTCGCCTTGGTTTTCGCCACCACCGGTGTCTTCTCCGATGCCGGAATCGACGGCGGTGAAGAACCGTCACCCGCCGGATCCGTCGGCGGCGTGGATTTCGCCTCTGAAATCAAATTGGATGAGGTTAATGCTAAAATCCGTACCCTAGGTTAGTTTTGTTTGCCTCTTCCTCCTCAGAATCTAACACTCACTTCATTTCGATCTTACTTCCATTTCCTCGATGTCAGTTTAAATTCTGATCAATTTTTTTTTTGCTTTGGGGTTTGTGAAGAATCCCAAATTGATGACAAAACCAGAGAACTTAAAGGGAGAGAGGAGATAGTAGCAGAGAAGGAGAAACTCCTTCAAGAGAGACAAGACAAGGTTTCTTCCTTGGAGACTGAGGTTTCATCACTAAGAGTATGCATCTTATATAGTCTCATTTCAATTGCTTCCTTGTTCAGACGTTTTTTGTGTAGATTTTACAAGTGTTGTTTGAGTTGCTTTATTTTAATCTTGCTTTCACTTTGGAGTTATAGATTGTTTTTCTTTTTCACTTGTCTACAGAAAAAGGGTTCGTCAGATTCTGTGGAACTGTTGGGAAAAGCTGAAGCACGAGCTGCTGAATTAGAGAAGCAGGTGAGATCTTTATTTGAGAACTCATCTTTTATATGCCTATAATTTGCAAATGGAAGTCTTAGTTTTTTTGTTTTGTGATTGGTACTGTTGCATTCAGGTTGAAGTACTTAAGAACTTTCTGGAGCAAAAGAACAAGGAGAAAGAATCGACAGAAGCTCGAGCTAGTGAAGCCGAGAAAAAGCTAAACGAATTGAACACGAGACTGGAGAAAGTATGTTCTTTACATCACTTGGTTCATTTTCTCTTCATACACATTATTATCGAATTTTGTCCCATTTCGATGCAGTTAAATAGCTTAGCTGGTAGTGCAAAGTGATCAATTTTCCTCTTAGTTGTCTTCCATAAGGCCACAAGGCTCCTTATGTTTGATGGTCTTTCCTTTGGAGGTTTCTCAGCTGTTTTTAAATCACTTCCATACTTTTGTTTGATCTGAATTTAGATATTTGGAGTTGTATGCAAGTTGGTTGATAGATATATGTGCGTTTCGTTTATGCCAATTTTAACAAGAAAGTCCTGCAGCTTCACAAGACAAAAGATGAGCAGAAGAACAAAATACGGAAACTTGAGCGTGCTCTTAAGATTTCTGAGGTATGATGATGCCTCTTGGATTAAGTTTATGTTTCCCCTCGAATTTCGTTCCTGCCATCACTATTTGACTCTTATTATCAAAATAAAATTATAGGAAGAGATGTTGCGGATGAGGCATGAAGCAGCCACAAAGGCTAATGAACTGCTGGAGGTAACTTCTCCATACCGTGTTTGTTGAGTGTTTGAGTTCTCCTAATAAAGTATTCGAGAAGAAGGTTAAGACTTGAATTGTCTATTTGACCAGGTTCATGGGTCGTGGCTTCCCCCATGGCTCGCTGTACACTGGATTAGTCTTCAGGTTAGATTAATACGGTCTCTCTTTACGATTTTTAACACGAGAGATTTTTTTCACTGAACTTGGGCAATTCCTTTATTCAGACTACTGCTGGGACACATTGGGATGCCCACGGAAAACCGGTTATGGAGAAAGTAACTCAAAAGGTACTGTTTTATCCAGTTAAATGGCGAGACAGTTCTATGTGAGCGAACTTATGCCTAAGTAAGTTTGATTATCTATCAGGTGAAGCAAGCGAAGAATCAAGCTGAAAAGTGGGCTGAACCGCACATGATTAATGTTAAAACTGTAAGCAGCTTACAGGCAATATGTTTTATAACGCAGATGAAGCTCTTATGGTTATGCTTATGAAATTCTATTTGCAGAAATATATTCCAGCCATGAAGGAGACTGTCAAAACGCATGTTGAGCCACACGTACAAACACTATCTACCAAAGCGAAAGAGGCTTACCATGCTTCCAAGAGTGCTGTTACTACACATATTGTCAAGTTTCAAGAACATGTAGATCCCTATTACCAGGTGAAGTATTTTTTTATATATATAGCTAAGACTTTTACATGACTACTAATCTTTTAGTGGTATCGGCTGATGACAATTTCCGCTTAATGCGTCTATGATCTCTCCAGGAGGTTAAAAAGTTTAGCAAGCCATACGTGGATCAAGTGGCCACGGCCACAAAACCACATGTTGATAAGGCGAGAGCTACCATGAAGCCTTACACAAAGAAGGCTATTCACTACTACAAAGAGTTTCTAAAATCTGCCACAACGTATCACCATCAGGTCAGAATCGGAGTCACTGTGTATAATATATAGTCTCCAGATATAAATAGTGCCATTTCAGAATAAGCTGACTTTTAAGCTAATGACTGTGAAGCTTCAAGACAATGTCAAAAGAAATTTGAAGAACCATGAGCTGTTGGAACCTTTTGCCACCAAAGAGTTCATTTGGTTTACAGTATGTTTTCTGGTCTTGCACTCTTAAGACAACATGCTTCTCTGCTGTTTCCTATCTTTAACTTACAAATTGAAAAACTGTTTACTGCAGGCCTCTGCTTTGTTGGCGTTACCCGTCTTCATAGTGTACAAATTCCTCTGTTCGCTCTTCAGGCAAGTCTTTTATAACCTATCCATTATTTAGAAGATGTTAGTATTAGTTTAAGTATATTGCACTCTGGCTTTTAGAAGCACTCCATACTTGATTCCACCATATGACCTTTAGTTTGTTTGTTGCAGCTCAAAGACAAAGAAGCCTACCCGACACTCTCATCACCATGGTCGTCGTAGGGCCAAACGGGGTCATTCTGACAAAGGGGTCATTCTGAAAAATGAAGTAACATGATTTGTGCTATTTTCACTCTGAAAATATTAGTGGTACGTCTCGCTTCCTGCTTAAGTAGTACTCGTCTGTGACGGATCATGAGATCATGAACATAAAGAATCTGTGGTTGCTGAATTGATCAATAGGCCAAGCCAGAACTTACTTTCCATAGATTTGAGTCTGTCTGATGTTGGATAGTGTGTCCGGTTTCCGAATCCTAAATGCATTAGTCCTCCTGTTAAATCCAAAACGCTTCCATCTAGTGACTGAAGTTAAAACTTTGGAATGATCATAAAGCCTTGTGTCTTTATCGTTTCTTGATCTTTCTCTATACTCTTGCAGGTAACGACGGGTTTTGATGCGGTCTCTTTGTGCCTCAGCAACAGGCATATGTTGTCTAAAGCGCCCATGTTAGAGGTATCTAAGGTTTTTTTTTTTTAATGTTTTTTGTTGAAGCTCCTTGTGCAAAAGTGTTTCTTCAATCTCTTTTTTGAGATGCCTTTTGGATAAAGTTTTCTGTCTTTTTATACAGAGAAGAATAGAGACATATCTTAGAAGAAATGTAGTAAAGGCTTTGTTTGTGTATTTTGTGATTCATGTGGATATTCTACTACTATTTAAAAGCTACTCCTTCTTTTTCTTAAAAAGGTTGTTTTAAGTTTTTTACACATATTAAGAAAATTTAAAACTTAAACAAAGACTTTTATGACCTTGTTTAATTAGTTGTTACTTATGTTTTTCTTTAAATAATAAATGTTATAAAGGGTAAATTAAATAAAAAATGACAATAAATATATCTAGAAAATTGAAAACAACTAATATTTTGAAATAATTTTTTTTTTCAAAACAACCTTTATTTAGAAACAGAGGGAGTATTAATTAGTATTACTCTCATCTTATCTTTTTAACCGATTCTACTAATACTTTGGTCTCAATTGTTTGTTTGCGTTTACGTTTAATCTAGTGTGTTTTTTTTGTTTGAACCTACAACTTTAAGCATTTTAAACAAGATTTCTTATTGTAAACGTAATTGTCAAAATGCAAATGAGAAGATACAAATGAAGATTTACAGTTTACAATGTTTTATAATGTCAAAATGTTTTTTAATGTTCAACAAAATCTTTTGTAATTGAAAGGTATGACTTTCTTTTTGTTTTTTTCTTTTTCTTAACGTGAACTTGAACATAATACATTACGAGCGAATTTTATCAACCGTGAAAGATGCTGGATTGGTGAAGGCAGCGTCTCAAAATTCAAAATTCACGTACCAATTAACAATTCTGGACCGGGAGACAATCGACTTTCATATGCACGTAAACGCAATAAATTACGTGAGAATTTTATAAACCATGAAAGATGCTAAATTGGTGGAGAAGACTCAAAAATCAAAATTCACTTACCAATAACAATTCTGGACCAGGAAACTTTTATGGTAACTGGAAGTCTAAAATGAAAATAAATTGGGATATCATACAACATTTCTTTTATTTGTAAGCAAAATAATTTGCTATGAATCATATAACGGCAGACAATAATTGGTTTGTACGATTCCCAAGAAACTCTGCCCATCTTTACTCACTCGAAATCTAAGCTGGTCTTTCCATACTTCCTCCGTTTCGAAATAAGTGTCATTTTGACACTTTTTTCTTGTTACAAAAAAATGTTATTATCGGATTTCAATACAATTTTTAACAAAACATTCTTTTTTTAACCTCAACAAAAATTAATTAAATATTAAAAATTAAAATAGAAAAATGTAATTATCTAAACAGTTTGAAGATATAAAAGAACTTTAACCTCTTTTTTTAATAGATTTTGACACTTATTTTAAAACGAAAGGAGTAATAATTAATTTTAAATACTAATGTAATATCTTCATCAAAAGTATCATGTGTACTATGTTTGTACTTCTAACCATTTCTCTACTATCTTCATCAGAAGTACCAACCATTAGATACATGGTAGACAAACAAACAAAGACATAACTAAAAAAACCAACTTCGCTATTGTTACTCATCTTGTACACTGCTACTAGGCGTCCACCAAAGACCCGTAGTTTGACAATGATCACAGCATGATAACCACTCATACCTTGAGCTTCATTTGCATATATAGGATAGCGACCATTGGGATCTAACATATATATGAATTTCACTTCTACATTCCTTAAAGAGCCCGTGATACACAATGAAATCGCAACCAACGGGGTGCCTCTTAAGCTCTTCTAATGCTTCTTCTAGAGTAGCAATTCTCCGAATACCCTTTATCGGCCTACATTGAATGCATTGATTGGAGCTAGCAAATTGCAGAAAATGTCTAAGTTGTATGGATAGTAAACACTTAGAATTACAATCCAGTGAGTAAACACTTAGAATTACAATGCAAAAAATAAAACCATAAATAAAAAAATGGAAATGCTATTTTATTATATAAAATTACATGCGTCAAAATTGCTAATTCACGTATAAAATTGCATGTGTTAAAGTTGCTAATTCATGTTATCCCAACACATATATTTTGTGATTCATGTGGATGGATTTGGGACTTGCTCTACTACTGTTTAATAGCTATTAGTATTACCCTCATCTTATCCTTTTAACCGATTCTACTAATACTTTGGTCTCAATTGTTTGTTTGCGTTTACGTTTAATTTAGTGTGTTTTTTTGTTTGAACCCACAACTTTAAGCATTTTAAACAAGATTTCTTTTTGTAAACGTAATTGTCAAAATGCAAATGAAGACACAAATGAATATTTACAGTTTACAATGTTTTATAATGGCAAAATGTTTTATAATATTAAAAAAAAATCTTTTGTACTTGAAAGGTATGACTTTCTTTTTGATTTTTTTTTTTCTTCACGTGAACTTAAACATAATAAATTACGAGAGAATTTTATCAACCGTGAAAGATGCTAGATTGGTGAAGGCAACGTCTCAAAAATCAAAATTAACAATTCTGGACTAGGAGACTTTTATGGTAACTGAAATAAAAATAAATTGGGATATGATACAACATCTGTTTTATTTGTAAGCAAAATAATTTGCTATGAATCATAAAGCCAGACCATAATTGGTTTGACTAGTATTTGAATTCTTGAATAGCTAAAACAAATGCAATAACAAAAAACAAAAAACAACAAAAAGGTATTACCAACCTGAACCAGTAAACGAAACTTTCTTCTTCCTCAAACCAACAACATAGAAACCATAATTTAAAACGGACAATTTACTAATCAATTAGATGGCCAGTATCTATCCAAGTCCATGCACGGGCTCATCTCCACATTCCCAAACCCGTTTTCGCCAGTGAACGAAGCGCTAATTGCGCCAACATCCTCAAGCGACACAGTAGGAGGCGGCGGCTGGACCAATGCACCACCAAGGTTGAGATTCAGCCCTGAGACAGGCATGTGGTTGTAGCTCATTAGCTGCTGATGATGAGCAGAGTCCATGGTGCTGCTGCCTGTGGAGGCACGGAAGACTCTAGAGAGCTCGGCTAGATGAACGGCGTTAGCCATCAGGGTGTGGTTGATATTGAGGCTGTTGTGTGGTTGTAGATGTGGTGGGAGTTGAAGGAGGTCTGATGGGTAATTAGGGTTATTGTTGTTGGTTGATAGTATTGAGGCTCTTGTGTGGTTTTGGTGGTGATTACTTGTGCTGCTGCTACTATTGCTTATGTATTTCTTGGTGGCTTCTGTTTTCTTGAACACTCTACACACTACCCATTCGTCTTGCTGCATTTTAAATGTTACACCATGGAAAAAAGTATTGAGAACTATACTATATATATATTATCTTGTGAAACAAATGAATCAAAACCCAATCCCATTAACTACTTTCAAGACTCATATATACAGAAATATTAACCATCTTTACTGGATTTTATAGCCAATCAAATTCATACCATAAGTGTGCCAAGATCTTAAGTCTTAATTTATTTTTGTCAACACATTATCTGGGTTTGAATACATGTCATAACACAACGTTGACACTTGACACTAGCACTAGGCTACATCAACTGGTTGGAAGATAATAGATTTGAGTAAAAAAAAAAGTAAAATTCATTTGAATCATGACCATATATATTCATAGAGAGGAAGAGAGTACTATATGTATAGGTTAGCCATGTTTACGATAATATATTTGACCCAAATATTAACCACTTTTACTATATCAATGTAGATTTATGGATTAAATGACTTGTTACCTTGGAGGTTCTATAGGAGGATTTTGAGTGAAGTCGATATTCATGCATGACCCAACTAGTCTTCTCTCCACGAGGAGCTCTTCCTCTGTAGAAGACTAAAGTCTTCTTCATTCCGACCAACTCCGAGGTTGTGCTATTGAATATCTCTTTGTCTTTTCCTGTGGTTTTCCAATATCCTGTATTTGTCGCCCGGTTTGTTCTCACACCCGTCGGGTACTTCCGGTCGCGTAGGCTGAAAAAATACCATTCTTTGCCTCCCATTTTCGCCTTATCTATCAACAATTTACTCAAACAGAAACTTTGTAAGTAATGAGTTAACTTAGCTATATAACTAACTTTGTTTTTTTTTTTTTTAATTTAAAAGAACATCTCAATATAGTAACTTAGTACGTAATAAGTTTTGCTTCAGTAATCCATGGTAACATATATATGTTTCTGTGATTTTTGATAGTGTCAAAAATTCTATGGAATGATGCGGAATATTGACAAATTTGTTAACTTAAAATTGGTTCAGTTTGGAACAAAGATAATGTTAATTTGTTGGATTATGGATGAATTAGAGACAAAACGAGTAGATGAGAAATTAACGTACGTACGGTACGTGAATCGATGACTTCCGTTCATGTATTTAAAGTTGTTAGGAAACTTTATTGTGTGAATTAATATCTATTTTTAAGAGTATGCTTACACTTTTTTTTTCAACCGAGTTTTATTTTTCTTACCGGAACTCTAACTTTTCCATAGGTTTACATTTAGTGTAGTACTCTTCAAGCCCCAACCACATGTTTATAAGTTTAAAGTACAAGAAAAGATTTGTGAAGATTGAGGAGGGGATATCTACCATATCCAAAGGAATTACAATCGGCGTGCAATATATTTTGTTTTACACTAACCTACTTAGTTATGATTAGTAATCAATAACATATTCATGATTTTATTGCATTTTCATTAAGAAAGCATACCAAAAACTACAAAATTAGTGGGTGCTATGAACTTTTAGATGCTACCTAATATAGAAAGATCAGTAAACATATGAACTTTGTGTTCTCTAGCTGCTATAAATGTATACGCACATTTATGTGTATATGTGCACATTTATCCATATACATATGGCATGTTCTTAACACTATACGACTCATTTATGTCTCACATCATGTTATGTATGTATACAATATGCTTAAAGTAGAAGAAAGATACAAATATACACGTTTATATATTAAAAAAAACACATATATATATATACCTAAAAAAATATGCATATATTGCTTGGATATCTTTTAACCTAACGTAATTAGGTGGGTCTTACCAAGTTTGAATAGACTTATAGATATATAAATATATACATGTATCCACCCATAAAAAAAAAGATGTAATATACATATCATACAGTTATAAACACATGTGTGATCTTTTGTCTACACGTGTACGAAGAAGAGATTTATATAGCTAGTAATTAACGTACCAGGAAGCTCCCACGGCTCTGACTTGTTGAGATCAACGTCGGCGATTGCTTTACATCTAGATGTGTATAAGAGACAGCTACTATATAAAAGCTATTAGTATTACTCGTCTTAACCGATTCTACTAATACTTTGGTCTCAATTGTTTGTTTGCGTTTACGTTTAATTTAGTGTGTTTTTTTGTTTGAACCCACAACTTTAAGCATTTTAAACAAGATTTCTTTTTGTAAACGTAATTGTCAAAATGCAAATGAAGACACAAATGAATATTTACAGTTTACAATGTTTTATAATGGCAAAATGTTTTATAATATTAAAAAAAAATCTTTTGTACTTGAAAGGTATGACTTTCTTTTTGATTTTTTTTTTTCTTCACGTGAACTTAAACATAATAAATTACGAGAGAATTTTATCAACCGTGAAAGATGCTAGATTGGTGAAGGCAACGTCTCAAAAATCAAAATTAACAATTCTGGACTAGGAGACTTTTATGGTAACTGAAATAAAAATAAATTGGGATATGATACAACATCTGTTTTATTTGTAAGCAAAATAATTTGCTATGAATCATAAAGCCAGACCATAATTGGTTTGACTAGTATTTGAATTCTTGAATAGCTAAAACAAATGCAATAACAAAAAACAAAAAACAACAAAAAGGTATTACCAACCTGAACCAGTAAACGAAACTTTCTTCTTCCTCAAACCAACAACATAGAAACCATAATTTAAAACGGACAATTTACTAATCAATTAGATGGCCAGTATCTATCCAAGTCCATGCACGGGCTCATCTCCACATTCCCAAACCCGTTTTCGCCAGTGAACGAAGCGCTAATTGCGCCAACATCCTCAAGCGACACAGTAGGAGGCGGCGGCTGGACCAATGCACCACCAAGGTTGAGATTCAGCCCTGAGACAGGCATGTGGTTGTAGCTCATTAGCTGCTGATGATGAGCAGAGTCCATGGTGCTGCTGCCTGTGGAGGCACGGAAGACTCTAGAGAGCTCGGCTAGATGAACGGCGTTAGCCATCAGGGTGTGGTTGATATTGAGGCTGTTGTGTGGTTGTAGATGTGGTGGGAGTTGAAGGAGGTCTGATGGGTAATTAGGGTTATTGTTGTTGGTTGATAGTATTGAGGCTCTTGTGTGGTTTTGGTGGTGATTACTTGTGCTGCTGCTACTATTGCTTATGTATTTCTTGGTGGCTTCTGTTTTCTTGAACACTCTACACACTACCCATTCGTCTTGCTGCATTTTAAATGTTACACCATGGAAAAAAGTATTGAGAACTATACTATATATATATTATCTTGTGAAACAAATGAATCAAAACCCAATCCCATTAACTACTTTCAAGACTCATATATACAGAAATATTAACCATCTTTACTGGATTTTATAGCCAATCAAATTCATACCATAAGTGTGCCAAGATCTTAAGTCTTAATTTATTTTTGTCAACACATTATCTGGGTTTGAATACATGTCATAACACAACGTTGACACTTGACACTAGCACTAGGCTACATCAACTGGTTGGAAGATAATAGATTTGAGTAAAAAAAAAAGTAAAATTCATTTGAATCATGACCATATATATTCATAGAGAGGAAGAGAGTACTATATGTATAGGTTAGCCATGTTTACGATAATATATTTGACCCAAATATTAACCACTTTTACTATATCAATGTAGATTTATGGATTAAATGACTTGTTACCTTGGAGGTTCTATAGGAGGATTTTGAGTGAAGTCGATATTCATGCATGACCCAACTAGTCTTCTCTCCACGAGGAGCTCTTCCTCTGTAGAAGACTAAAGTCTTCTTCATTCCGACCAACTCCGAGGTTGTGCTATTGAATANTTCAATTTATTTTTTAGTAAACTTTTATTTGACTCATTTGTCCGGTCCTAATCCTCCCACACGCTTTCAATTTCACAGTCTATCAACAAATCGTTTTTTGTCATTATATATACCACTATTGATGCCTACAATCCTCTCTCTCAACCATCCCACCAATACCACGAACGATGATGATCATAATATGAATTAGCCATCACTAAGTTGTCATCATATTGATTTTGCAACAACTTCAATAAGTGAAAACTTTGTATAGCCTTGGGCATAAAAACCAGATCTGAAAAATCGAACCGATCTGAACCGAATTAGAAGATATCAAACCGAACCGGAACCAGTGTAAATATTCAAATGGAGTCATATCCGAAAAACCGGTACCGAACTCGAACCAAAAACCGAGCGGGTACCCGAAATATCCGAAATATAATTATATACAAAACAAATATTAGTTATATTTAGATTTGTAATAACAAACATATAAAATATTCTAATTATAAACTGAATATATCAATTATTTTTATAGGTTTTCAAATATTTTTATATTTTTTAGGTGTAAATCCCGTATTTTCGGATACCAATTTCAGTTATTTTAGGCACTCAATCGGATACCTTTAGAATATTTTGGTTTATTTGGTTACAAATATCCGAACCAAACTAAAATTATAGTTACTTTTGGGTTTAAAAATTCAAATCGATCCATAACCAATAGGTTTTCGGATAAAATCTGGTTCCTCAACCTTGATACAAATACGACTCGGACCCGACATGATCCGAACCGAACCCGACTTGAAAATAAAAAATACCCAAATGGGACTTATAACCTAAAACTGAAATAAAATAACCAATATCCGAATAGACCCGATCCAAATCCAAACGGTTACCCGAATGCACATGCTTGTATTTTTGTATGTTTTCAATATTTTGTTTTTCTTTCCAATTAATTTGCAATGATGGGTCCAAATGGTAACGTATAAATTTTGCTGAATGTGGAATCTAGCTTTTTTGTACTTTTTGACAGAATCTGACTTAATAACTACGAATTTAAATGGTAAACGAGGAATCTAACTGAATAACTAAAAATATTTATAAGTTAAATGGTCTAAATGATTACGAAATAAATAAAATATATTGCCAAAAGTTTAAAATTTCCACTTAAGTGTTTACTTATCATGTTATAAATTTCAATTTAAAATTTATAAAGTTATAAATATTCTATTTTTAAAAATAACAAAGAATTTTTAATTTATTTAAAATCAACAGTTATTTTCGAGTCCTTAAAGTTTTTTAATTGTTAACTGATTTGCATCAGACAGTCATCGGAAAACACTATTCCATCATGTTTTCCGAATATCTCATTTTTTTAGTAGATTTTTTCATATAGAGAAATAAAAATATCTTAAATACAAAGCTTAAAATCAATAGATTTGGTCTCATATTAATACGAGTTGAAATTCCTATGTGGAACTTAGATCCCAACAAAATTCAAAAAAAAAAAAAACGTAGATCCTTAGAGTCATTCACTCAAATAAAGTAGCATACAAATTCACTCCGACAAAACTTGACACCCATTTTATACAGTTATTATCATATAATTAGAATATTCAATTTATATGTAAGTTATAACAAAATAAAGTTTAAACAAATATTTGAGTCTAATTAGGAGAACTTAAAAGAGAGATAATGATTTCCTCAAAATTACATAAAGAAGAAAACAAATTGATTTTTCGCAAATATATGAATCAGAAAAATATTTTTAAGGAAAAAAAATATCTTTAACGATCAATAAAAATATAAAATAACACAAAATAACAAAATGCAACAAAAAAAAAAGAGTATGTGAAATTCCTCAATTCAGCTAGATTTCACAAAATAAGAAAATGCAACAAAATAGTCAAATTCCTCAATTCAACACTTTTTTCTCAACTGATATCTATTTATTCTTTTCAGCCACAATTCAGCTAGATTCCACAAAAATATTGTTACCATTTAGTGTCGATATAAGATGAAAAGTTCATGTCGAATCAGATATCTCAGATAATTTGTGATCAATATATTCTTTGGTCGTAAATTGTTTTTGTAGGCAATATACGTGGTAACGGCAAATAAAGGCAATGAGCAATGACGAGAGTCAAAGTAGGCATATCTATGCAGAGAGACATACATTACGAAGTCAAATTGGCCACCCGTGCACACTCTCTCATAATATACGTCACATTTGGTTTCACACCAACTATGCCCATTAATTTCGCGACAAGGTTTATTTCCATCGCTATACTCAATCATACATTTATTTAATATACTTTATTTTTAAAACCATTGATTTGATATACTTTCTATAATTAACTAGTATTCCCTCTGTTTTATAATAAGTGTCATTTGGAGAAAATGTATCTGCAATGTAACTGGATGTATCTGGATGTGTTTTGAGTTTAATACATCCAGATACATTGCAGATACATTTTCTCCAAATGACACTTATTATAAAACAGAAGGAGTATAAAACTATCGCCAGAAATATGCATGATTATTAGATCTTGGATCCATGGTCGGACCTGAAATAGCAATAAATTCTCAAAGCTATTAAGCTAAACAAGAAATATAAAGAACTGCTTTTCTTTATTAGATTTAGAAACTTCTCAAAACTAAACTTCTTGTCTTGAGTCTATGGAACAACCTCCATATCTCTTTATATAGAACTTAGCTTCTCCTAATTCTATTAGGAATGGAAACTACTCTTTCCTTTTCCTTAAGTACAAATAGAAAACTTCCTTTTCCTATTAGGTTCTTATGTCTATCTCTTTAACCTACTCCTTAAGAGATAATTCCCTTTTTCAAGTTTATGAATTATCCAACATTTCCCCCTTAGTTCCAACTTGAACTTTAGGAGACTCGATCGCTTGAACTCCGATGAGGTTTCGCATTTTCTTAAACTTGATCCTTGCTAATGGCTTGGTGAGTATGTCAGCCTTTTGTTCCACGCCAGGCACATGCTCCACTTCGATCTGCTCGTTCCCCACGCATTCCCGTATGAAGTGATACTTCTTGAGAATGTGTTTGCTCCTTCCGTGAAACACCGGATTCTTGGTTAGAGCAATGGCTGACTTGTTGTCGATCTTCAGTACGATCTTCTCTTATGTACTTTGTATCTCTTTCAACAACTCTTTAAGCCATATAGCTTGGTTCGCCGCTTCCGTAGCTGCCATAAACTCGGCTTCACATGATGACAATGCAACGGTGGGTTGCTTTTGCAACGCCCAAGTGATTGGTGATGAGCCTAAGTAGAAAACGTGACCTGAGGTGCTTCTCCCGTCGTCGATATCGATATTGTGATTACTATCACTATATCCGATTATCCTTCTTGACCCATCATTCCTAAAAAATAAACCCATATTGGTGGTACCTCGTACGTACCTCAGTATGTGTTTTATGGCTTGTCCATGCGACTCTCTTGGACTTTGCATATACCGGCTCATCACACCTACTGCAAACGCCAAGTCTGGTCTTGTGTGTAGAAGATATCTCAAGCATCCGATTATTCTTCTATATTCCGTTGCGTTGATCTCTGGTTCATTCTCAGCTTTCGATATCTTCAGACTTGTGTCCATCGGTATATGCGTTAGGTTACATGTGTCCATCTTAGTATCAATCAAGATACCTTGTGCGTAACCCTCTTGCTTGATTCGGATTCCCTCTGTTCCTTGAATCACTTCTATGACGAGGTAGTATGTTAACTTTCCGAGATCCAACATTGATATATCATGGTTTTTACCCATTTTTAGACCATGATATAAGTGTTTTTATAGAGTCTTTTGGCTATTTTCGAGTCTATATAGAGTCTATGGAGGTTCAGGTACAATTGGAGATAAATTGGAGATTTGGATGCATTTTGGAGCTTAATGGAATAAAGTCACGAAGTGATGAAGTCAGGAGAGTGAATTTACACGCAAGGTGTCGATCGACACCATCTGTGTCGATCGACACCAGGTTTTCCAATTTCCAGAATCGAGAAGTTTCCATATTTTGAAGAAAAGGAAATCTCCAAGACTTTTCCTAATCCTCCAAGGAATTGAAGATGCGAACCTAGGCCTATAAATAGAGTTTTTCAGCCATTGTTTAGGCATAACACACACATTATTTAGAGAGAGATTTTTAGAGAGATTTTGGAGAGAAGAATTTGTCTCCTTCAGAGCAAATTTGGAACTCCTTTGATTCTATTGATTTCTTTTATGCTTTCTATTCAAATTATGATTTGTGTTTCATTAATCATGTCTGAGTAGTTTGCTTGTTAGGTTTAGGGTTTTTCAAAGGTGATTGATGAATTGTTAGGTCAAATTAAATTGTTAGGATAAAATCATTAGAGTTCTTCATCTGGATTTGTGTTTAATGCTTATTCTAGCTTCATGACCTAGAATCTGATCTTAGGTTAATTAATAGATGCGAGAGTATTATTGATTGCCTGAACTAATGTTAGATGAGCAAAATACCTATTCGCAAAGAGATTTGGTTTAGGGTTTTGTGAACAATTGAACCTGAACTTTAATGCTTGTTTGAATTGTTAGAATTTGCAAAGAGATTTGGAATTCTAGGGTTTAGACATAGATAATCTTCGCAGCGAGAGTTGGTTGATTTTACATTAGTGATTCGAGTTCGAGAACAGATCTTAATAATTCCTAACATTCTGTCTAGACCTGCAATTTAGATCACCTGAGAATTTCCCTGAACCTAGCGTTTCGTCTCCTGAATCTAAATCGTTTAATTGCTTTCTGTCTTTTAATTCCATATTATTTCTTAGCTTAATTCGAAATTAGAAAACTGCTGTGTGACTATCCCTTCTCTGTGGATTCGATCCCTAAGTACTACAACTGATCTCTTAATTTGAGAGAGTTGCTTTAGGGTAAATTTGACCCATATCAAATTTTGGCGCCGTTGCCGGGGAAGGAGATTAGTTGCCTACAGATTTCTAGTATTAGAATTTTGTCTAGGTTTTTATTTTTGTTTTTGTTACTGATTTAGTTTCTCATCTTTGGTTTCAGGTGCATGCCCAGTACCAGAAGCAACAAGGAAGAGGAACTAGTCGCATTGAACCAGGAGCTCGGTCGTTTGGAACGCGAGAACCGAGCATCTGCCCGAGCGTCGATCGACACATCTAGTATCGATCGACACCATCCCTCAGCGTCGATCGACACAACAAGCATCGATCGACACCGTACGCAGTCTAAGATGGAACGTCTGATTCTGGTACGCGACGCGGATGGAAACTTCGCAGACCTGGAGGGCAACAGAAGGAATGCCCAAGGACAGAGACTTGATGAGGCTGGCAGCGTCATCATAGAACAAGCGATGCAAATCGCACCTGTAGAAGCTGGACGTGGAAGAACATTAGGCGAGTACAACCGCCCAGACCAGTTCTATGCTAATAGAGCTGCGATCCGTCCTCCTGCATTCCAAAGGAATGACTTCGAGCTGAAGCCTGCCTACTTCCAGCTCGTAGCTCAGAATCCTTTCCATGGTCTACCCAACGAGCACCCGATGGATCATATCGAGAGATTCGAAGACTTGGCATCAAGCATCAAGGCTAATGGAGTGACCTATGATTATCTATTCTGCAAGCTTTTCCCTTACTCGCTTGCAGGAGACGCATCATATTGGCTGAAGCAGTTGCCACCGGGATCCTTGACCACATGGGAAGACACAAAGAATGCATTCTTATGCAATTTCTTTGATGATGCGAGATCGGAGGAGCTGAGAATGAAGATCACTACATTCTCTCAAGGACCTACTGAGGCATTCAAAGCTTCTTGGGTGAGGTTCAGATCGTACCAGAGGGACTGCCCACATCATGGTTTCAGCGAGCCGCAACTCATCGGAATCTTCTATCGCGGGATTGACTGGAGGTACCAGATGGCTTTAGACGCAGCAAGCAATGGCAACTTCAACACCAGACGCCCAGAAGACGCAGTGGTGCTTATAGAGAATTTGGCCTCTAGTAACAGCACCAAGAACGCAGATTTCGAAAGAAGACAACACGCTGGGATGAATGGAGGAAGCCAAATTGCAGAAGTCAACAAGAAGCTGGACATCTTGATGGGGAAGAAGCAAGTTCACTTTGCAGAAGTGGAGACTTTTGAGCCTGAGGAGGAAGAAGTTAACTATGTCAATGGAGCTGGTTTTCAAGGACAGAGATTCAACAATCAGCAAGGCTATGGTTCTTCTTACCAGAAGCCTTTTCAGAACAACAACTTCCAAAGAACTTATGGTTCTTCTTCCTACCAGAAACCACCTCCGCAAGACAACAAAATGGAGGCTATGCTTGAGCAACTGTTAGAAGGACAGCAGAAGATGACAGTGAGTTTCAATGGCAAGATTGATGCACTGTATGAGGACCTGAATGGAAAGATTGAGAGCATACACTCTCACATGAAGCAATTGGATGTCCAAGTAGCTCAAACCGCAGAAGCTGTTCATAGGCAAGAAGGATTTCTTCCTGGGAAGACTGATACAAATCCCAGACGCCATGTGAATGCCATCACGACAAGGAGCAGAAGCAAGCTGGAACCAGAGGAGAAGAAGAACCTAAGTGCTGAAGACCTTGTGGAGTTGGAGGAAATCGATGAACAAGCTCCAAACGTCCCTGCAGACCCAGTGTCGATCGACACAGAAGGGTGTCGATCGACACCCGAAGTACATCGCGAAGTCGAGAGCTCGAGCCCGTGTGTCGATCGACACAAGGCGTGTGTCGATCGACACCATGCCCAGACTTCACCAAATCGCACTGAACCTTCAAAACTCGAAGAGGAAAGAGTGTATAAGCCTAAGATACCCTACCCCCTGCCTCCCAGAAGATCTAAACAGGAGAGAGAAGAAGCCAGATGCAAGGAGATGATGAGTAAGCTGATGGTTGAGCTACCCCTAGTTGATGCAGTCCAACTTTCACCTGCATTAAGAAGATATGTCAAGAGAATGGTTGCAAACGGTGTGAGTCCTGAAGAAGGAGCATTACTTACCAGAGACATGAATGCAATTCTCTTGAACATAGTTCCAAGGAAGAAGAAGAAGGTGTGGGTTTATGAACAAGTCAGCGCTGTGATTCAGAGAAGACATGAATGCAATTCTCTTGAACATAGTTCCAAGGAAGAAGAAGAAGGTGTGGGTTTCTGAACAAGTCAGCGCTGTGATTCAGAGAAGTTACCTGATCCAGGAAATTTTGTGCTAGATTGCTCAATCGCAACAGGAAGATTTCCTCGTTCCCTCTGCGATTTAGGTTCAAGTATCAACTTTATACCATACTCTGTTGCTGTTAGACTTGGAATGGCTGATTTCAAGCCAACCAGAATCTCCCTTGTCCTAGCTGATCGATCTAAGAGAATCCCAGAAGGTGTTCTAGAAGATGTTCCTTTGAAGATTGAAGGCTGCATGATTCCTACAGATTTTGTGGTTTTGAAGTATGATGAAGAACCTGCAAACCCTCTTATTTTGGGAAGATCATTCTTAACTTCAGCTGGTGTCATCATTGATGTGAGAAAAGGGAAAATAGAGCTTGATTTGGGTGATGTTGTCATGAATTTTGACATGAACAAGTTAAGGGGTCCATCCACCATTGATGGTCAAGCTTTTTCAGTAGAGATGTCCATGGAAGAAGGTCCAATCATGCGAAATTCGGAAGACATTACTGCTGGGTATGTCAAGGAGCTTGATACTGAAAAGCAAGAGGACAAGCTGGTAATTCAAGAGGCATTGGATGAGAATTCTAAGAAAATTGTGGAGCTTGAAGACTGGAGTGGAAATGATCATCTCTTCAGGACTATGAGCAGAGAAGATGTTCTAATAAATGCTAAGATGATGAAGGAAGACGTTTTCATCATGGAAATAAGGATTGCGGAGCTGAATTGGAGAAAAGGTGCAGAGATTCGAGCTGCAGAGTTGGCATCGATCGACACCACTAGTGTCGATCGACACACTTCGCGGTTCACACCAGAAGTCGCTTCCAATGCTGCAAGTCCATCATCTTTGGTCAAACAAACGACTCCACATCCTTCAACTCATAAACCTCGAATGAAGCGAAGATATGCATTTCCTGGAATCAATTCCAAACCCCATGATCTTGTCAATAAGAACTTTAGAGGTTCAAAAGATGTTGCGCACTTATGCAAGCCACGAGATTTTCGTAGAAGGCTTGGTGTTTCTTTTGATGATTCTGCAGGGAAACGAAGTATCCCACCCGAAGTAAATTCCCACCCTGCTGCTGTTCCTCATTTCCTTGGTCGATTTCATGCACCTAATGCTTATACACCGCCATGGATGAGAAGATATTCGTCTGGGAAGCATTCGATGCCATCCTCTGATCAACCAGACATCTGAACCCCGACACAGTCAAGCTAATGACTGAAAACGAGCGCTGAGTGGGAGGCAACCCACTGTTAGATACGTTTTTATTTTTATTTGTTATTGGTTTTACTAAGTCTTAGTTTCAGTCAGTTGAAAAAGGCGACATTGGATTCGACTTAGACCTGTGTCGATCGACACCACTATGTGTCGATCGACACCACGCACAGACGAAGGTAAGTCTTCTATGTGGTCTTTTATGTTGTTTCTAATCTTTCTTTTAGCCAACTTCGGGCTTGATAACACTGGGGACAGTATTGTTTAATTCTGGGGGAGGTGATTACTGACTTTTTGTTTTGTTTTGAGAGTCATTTGAGTCAGTCAAAATCTTTGTTTTATTGAGTCAAAATCAGTTTGAAATTTTCAACTTTTCTTGGAACTAACCGCATAATGTTGACACTTGAAGGACCATTGCTTTAGTAATTGATTACAGGTCTTACTAAGTAGAAAGCTGCAAGTGGATCAATCTAACAGAAAGAGTTCAGGTCCCCTTATAAGAACTAGGTATGCGCAGAACTTGATTCCTCTTTCAGTCTGAACAAATAGAAAATTGCAGTCTCTCCTTGATCTTCCCTTAAGAAAAGAAAAAGAGTCTAAGTCTGGGAATAGTGCAAAGAACCTCATGAGCATGTCTCCTCACAAGGAAAAATATTAGGGAGTGCTCTTGAACCTGTCTCCTCACAAGGAACACAAGTAGAGAGTAGCACTATTTCCCGAGACTTCAAAAGAATAAGAAGAGTCAATGAAAAGATCTTAGAACACCCTGAAAATGGGCAGCAGTTGACTAAGGGAGGAAAAAATAGGAGAGTTGTACAAAGAGAATCTTGTTCAGGCACTAAGGAAGGGAAAGAATCAGAAAAGTTCTGTGGCAATACCACTGTTAGAGTTCGAAATTTTACCAAGGAAAGGATCTGGATTCAAACTGGGAGATTGCTAAAGCTTGTGGTAAGTACACTGAACTTTCCTAAGGTTGGCTCTACTGCATGTGGATTTAAGAGTGTTAACGAGTTGTGGCGTTCTAAAGGATAGATGGATGTTTCGGTTTTCAAACCTCGACTCTATACTTGGTTTCTGTTTTTCTTGAGGGCAAGCAAAAGCTAAGTCTGGGGGAGTTGATATATCATTATTTTTACCCATTTTTAGACCATGATATAAGTGTTTTTATAGAGTCTTTTGCCTATTTTCGAGTCTATATAGAGTCTATGCAGGTTCAAGTACAATTGGAGATAAATTGGAGATTTGGATGCATTTTAGAGCTTAATGGAATAAAGTCATGAAGTGGTGAAGTCAGGAGAGTGAATTTGGTGTCGATCGACACCAGATTTTCCAATTTCCAGAATCGAGAAGTTTCCATATTTTGTAGAAAAGGAAATCTCCAAGACTTTTCCTAATACTCCAAGGAATTGAAGATGCGAACCTAAGCCTATAAATATAGATTTTCAAGGCATTGTTTAGCCACCAACTATTATTCTTATTTTCTGTTTTGAGACTTAGAGAGAGATTTTTAGAGAGATTTTAGAGAGAAGAATTTGTCTCCTTCAGAGCAAATTCGGAACTCCTTTGTTTCTATTATTTCTTTTATGCAATCTTCTTTAATCATGATGTTTTCTTCATTCACCATGTCTGAGTAGTTTGCTAGTTAGGTTTATGGTTTTCCAAGGGTGATTAATGAATTGTTAGGTCGAATTAAATTGATAGGATAAAATCATTAGAGTTCTTCATCTGGGTTTGTGTTTAATGCTTATTCTAACTTCGCGATCTAGAATCTGATCTTATGTTGATTAATAGATGCGAGAGTATTATTGATTGCCTGAACTAATGTTAGATGAGCAAAATACTTATTCGCAAAGAGATTTGGTTTAGGATTTTGTGAACAATTGAACCTGATATTAATGTTTGTCTGAATTGTTTGAATTTGCAAAGAGATTTGAAATTCTAGGGTTTAGGCATAGATAATCTTCGCAGCGAGAGTTGGTTGATTTTACATTAGTGTTTCGAGTTCAAGAACAGTGCTTAATAATTCCTAACATTCTGTCTAGACCTGCAATTTAGATCACCTGAGAATCTCCCTGAACCTAGCGCCTTAGTATCCTGATTTTAAGAACCCTAATTCGTGATTGCTCATTTATTTCCTGCTTTGTTTTACTTTCATTCAATTTGACTTAGCATAATCTGAATTTAGAAACCTTAGTGTAGCATCTACTTCCCTTGAGATTCGATAACCCCTTATACTACGATTGCTTTTGCTGTGCACTTGCAGTAGTTTTATTAAGGTAAAACCTGACCCCTATCAGACATCTCGAATTTTCTTGACATTTCTTCCTTAAATTGCTGAATGATTTTCTTTGACGATCCTGTCACAAACAAATCATCAACGTATATGGCTATGATAAAGAAATCCCTATCGTCTCTCTTAAGGTATACCGAGGTCTCCTTTAAGCATCTCCGAAAGTTCATCCCTTTTATAACATGGTCGAGCATCGTATTCCATGCTCTCGGTGCTTGGCGCAGTCCGTATAGAGCCTTGTAGAGCCTGTATACTCGACTTTCTTCTCCTCTTTTGATGAAACCTTCGGGTTGACTTACATAGACTATCTCGTTTAGATCTCCATTTAGGAACGCAGTTTTGACGTCTAGATGATGAATTTCCCAGCCTCTTATTGCTGCAAAAGCTATGAGTAAGCGTATGGTTTCGATTCTTGCAACGGGTGCGAACGCTTCTTCAAAATCCACTCCTTGCTGTTGTACATAACCTTTTGCAACAAGCCTCGCCTTATGTTTATTCGCTGAGCCATCTGCTTTCCTCTTGATCTTGAAGATCCACTTTAGCCCTATGACTTTCACATCATTCGGGTTTTCAACTAGTTCCCAAGTCTCGTTCCTTACAATGGAATCTAGCTTGCTCTCCATTGCATCAATCTACTTTTTTGATCTCGCAGCTTCGTAGTAGTTTTCTGGTTCTCTGTCTACTGTGAGCAACAATCTCTCGCTCCCTTGATCCGCCAACAGCACATAATCATCCAAGTACCTTGGTTTTGTTATTGCGCGGCCATATCTAGTCACCAATTTCTGCGGTGCTTCTGCTGGATCATGGTCGTGGTCACTTATGTTTTCTTCTTCCTCGTTATGCTCTATTGGTGCTGGGTCGTGATGATTGTTGTTTTGATCATGCTCGTGTCCTGCATCATCTATTATCGAACCGTAGTGGGGAATCGTGAATGTGCCTGGTTCACCCTCGTCTTCTTCTCTCGTTGGTGACCAATCCCATGCTTTTCCTTCTTCGAACACTATGTCCCTACTAACAACCGCTCTACGATCAGATGGATCATAGAGTCTGTAAGCTTTAGAACCCGGCTCAGTTCCAAGATTAACCAGACTCCTTGATCTCTCATCTAACTTCTTGAGATACAGACCGTTGATTTTTGTGTGAGCAACACACCCAAACACTCTTAGGTGTTCGATGTTTGGCTTCCTGTGCGTGAAAGCTTCATAGGGGGTCTTATCCTCTTGATGATATATGTCGTGTGACGTACAGCCTCTCCCCACAAAAAAATTGGTACTTTCATCGCCTTTAGTAAGCTTCTCGTCATCTCCATCAATGTCCGATTTCTTTTTTCGACTATGCCGTTTTGTTGTGGCGTATAAGGTGCTGTTAGATGTCTTCTTATCCCATTCTCTTCACAGAATGTGTTAAACTCCCTTGAGGTAAACTCTCCTCCTCTATCGGTGCGAAAAGTTTTTATTCTTGAGCCCACTTGCTCCTCGATGAAACCCTTTAACTTTTTGAACCGATCGAACGCTTCGCTCTTCTCCTTTAGTAACATCGTCCACATATATCTTGAGAAGTTATCTATAAGAACGAAAACGTATCGATTGTTAGCTGGTGTCGGTGGCGAGATTGGTCCACACAAGTCTCCATGGACCAATTCCAAGCTTGTGTCGCACAGAACGTTGCTTTAGTCGGAAATGAGGCTCTCGTTTGTTTTCCAGCTAAGCAAGCGTCACATATATTCTTCTCATACAGAACGTGTGGCAGTCCTAAGGTCATCTCCTTCTTAGCCATATTGTTCATGACACCAGCGCTTACATGCCCCAACCACGCATGCCACAACCGCGTAATGTGATCGTCTTGGATATGAAGGTTCTTTGGATAGTCTATCTCCATTGGTGTTTTGTAGAGGCGATTAGAAGACCTTATGACTCGAACTAGCAATCTTCCGCGAGGATCTCTGAGTGACAAAGCATTACCTTTCATGTTTACTTCACACCCACTTTCCGTTGCTTGTCCAAGGCTGATTATGTGATGTTTTAGATCGGGTATGTAGTAGATGTCTCTAAATGTCCTTCTCTCTCCGGTTTTGCCTACAAAGACAATGGATCCCTTTCCTACAATGTCTACATACGACCCATCTCCAAACTTCACTTTTCCTTTGATCTTCTCATCAAGGCTTGAGAAGTACTCCTTGTTTCCCGTCATGTGGTTACTTGTTCCGTTGTCTAGATACCAAATACTTGCATCGCCATTATTGATATCATAGTTTTCGGGAAACACCTTGTCCTCATTCAGGAACACCACCTCATGAACGTAAAGAGCGTCTTCTTCCTTAGCTTCATTGAGGTTTGATTCTTGGTGCTCCCTTGGTCTTTCGGGACACGCGGATACATAGTGACCCGTCTTGTCACATCTCCAGCAAACTATATGAGATCGATCTTTGTCCTTCTTCTGCTTTTGATTGATCTCCGTGTCTTATTTTCCTCGGTTTTGGCCGTTGGATCTTCCTCGACCTCTGCCTTTACCACCAGCTCCTCTACCTTTACCACCTCCTCGTGAACCTCCATGACCACCACGACTACTCTGTTCGTTGTTAGCCCACATGAGTTTCCCCTGATCTTCCTTCTGCGTATCTTCAGAAACTCGGTCTTCGTATGCTTTTATTCGACCGACTATGTCCTCAAATCCCGTTGAATTTAGGTCAAGGACTTGTTCTAGTGACGCCACGATCTGTATAAACTTACTTCTAGAAAGTCCCTTTAAGAACTTCTTCACCATCTTTGATTCTTCTATAGTTTCTCCCAAAGAAGCTGCTTTTGATGCTAGGCCCGATATCTTGCCCGCATAGTCGTCGACAGGATCGGTGTCACTCATCTTTAATTTGTCGAATTCCACCATTAGATTTTGGAGTCTTGCTTCTCTTACACGGTCCGCTCCTAGATGCCGTGATTTGATAGCATCCCAAATCTCTTTTGATGTGGATAGTTCTCCTACTTGCAAGATTAACGTCTCGGGGATTGATTGAAATAGAAGAGATATTGCTGCATGGTTCTTCTTTAGATCGGCTGATCATGGCTCAATGGTTTCCCATACTTCGGCAACTCGCAAAGTAACTTTCATCCTCATCGACCAAACCGTATAGTTTGTCGAAGTTAGCATCGGACATTGGATGGACGAAGGTCCAATGTCTCTTGCGCGCGGCTGAGCTGCAATTGCGTCGGCCATGCTCTCCGACGTGCTTCTTCTCGGACCGCCTTTTGATCACAGGTTCAGAACCTCCTCCTTGAAGCTCTGATACCAATTCAAAGCTATTAAGATAAACAAGAAATATAAAGAACTGCTTTTCTTTATTAGATTTAGAAACTTCTCAAAACTAAACCTCTTGTCTTGAGTCTATGGAACAACCTCCATATTTCTTTATATAGAACTTAGCTTCTCCTAATTCTATTAGGAATGGATACTACTCTTTCCTTTTCCTTAAGTACAAATAGAAAACTTCCTTTTCCTATTAGGTTCTTATGTCTATTTCTTTAAGCTACTCCTTAAGAGATAATTTTCTTTTTCAAGTTTAGGAATTATCCAACACTGACACAAATTAACTCAATACTCTTTGTTTAAGCATTTCTATTGGGAACCGTCGAAGTTTTGGTATAATCGGAAGAAATATCGGAATAGTTTGGAAATTTTTAGTTTTTCTCTTTTTAAGTTTATAGTAGGTTAATATATTTTGGATCTATAAAAAAACATAACCACTAATATACATATATATTTCGGGTAATCCTCTTCCTCCCAAATGTACAAAAAGATAAGATTTTAGACTAGAGATATCACAGTTTACCGTAAGTGTGAAAATAATGGGCATGACTATTAGATCTCGGTCTAATGGTATATGTTAAGCCACTGTATTAAACAGCTAAATAATGATATGAACTGTCACGACAACATTCTTTTTATCATATCGACAGTTTTTGCCGTTATTATAGAAAACATTCATCACTAGTATGAAGTATAATAGTCAATTTTGTATATGTAGTCCGCAATTAATTTTATGACAATCTAGCAAGTCTATTATTCTATCTCTCTATCTCCAATGGTTATGAATTGGTTTCTCAGACTATCTTTAGGTTAGATTAATAAAGTGGAGCACGTGAATCATATTCAGTTGCTGTGATGACTATCTTAACATAGATATGTCCATTTCAATTGGCTACATGTCATGTGGACTTTGTCTCATCTACTATGTCGTGAGATTATCTTATAGACCACATATATAGGAGGATAATTAGTTAACAAGTTTTGTGGGTATAAAGTATAATTGGAGTCTCCTTCCATTATTAGTGTAGGGATTTCAAATGATCATACAACAATCGAGGGAGCAATTTGTTCGGAAAAGATACAAACATATGAAAAACAATTAAAGTTGGATATCAAGGTCACATTTTAGGTTTTACTCACTTCGATATCACTTGGAATAAACTTAATATATACATATGTTCATTCTTTACGGTCCAAATATTGCGGAAACACCATTAGCTTTCTTCCAAAAATTTCCTACTTTTCCTAAAATATTAATTTGCCCCGACAAACAAACGCTTATATCTTATTTTGAAATTCAGGTTTGACTGACTAGTTGTAGGAAATTAGGAATAACTTGAAGCAAGATAATAAATATCAAAACTTGGAAAGTTTTAGATTCATAGTCTCATAAATACAAAAAAAATAATTATATTGGACTACGTCGTCAGTGAAAAGAATTAAAATTCAGAAAATAATTAAACAATAGGGCAAATACTAGACATCTATTATTAATAAAATAAAGCATTTGTGTCAATAATTATCGAATTATCGCTTAAAATATAGAAATTTTGGACTAAAAAACTACTAAATAGTAGACGACAAAAAAAAACTACTGAATTTCTTTTTATTCGTCAATGAAAAGAATAAAAATTCAGAAAATTATTAAACAATATATAGGGCAAATACTAGACATCTAATATTAATAAAATAAAGCATTTGTGTCAATAGTTATCGAATTATAGCTTAAAATATACAAATTTTGGACTAAAAGACTACTGAATTTCTGTATAAAAAAACTACTAATTTAAACTAATTAAGTTGCTCAAACTTTTTCATTGAAGAAAATAATGCTTTATATTGTTTTTATCGGATGAAACAAAAATAACCAAGACAATTATACGTTCTGAAGATATTTTATAGTATTTCCCACATATTCTCAGTCTTCGAGAAAAATAATTGGTTAAAACTTATAAAACACTTCATGTAAGAAAACGAAATGCCTCTTTAATCAACTACGAATGTCCTGATCATTAGAACCTACCGTTCTTTGTACATTTTTCTCCTAATGTTTCCTAGGAAGCTATCATCATTACGTATAAACAATTTAATTCTTTAAGAAAAATATCTAAAAGATTGTTATAATCTGTTTACAGTTCAAAATTTTCAAATGTTAGGATATGTTCACTCCTACAAGAAATTAGGATACATTTTTTATCTCTTCATATTATCTTTCGCGTGTATTATTGGGCAAACATTACTACTAAAAAAAAAACATTCTTACTACGAAAAATTATAGAAAATGTCGGTTATAAAACAATCTTAAATATTTCTCACAGCCAGTCTTTAAAAAACAGAACCGTGCCCGAGGCATAATAACAGAAATATTGGCAAAGAGACCCTCAAAATTTACATAATTTTGAAGATCCAATTTTATGTAAAAAAAAATAAAATTAATGAGCTTTTCTGTTTGCACTACGATGATGTAAATTATAGTTTTGAATTTTTGTTTATATGGATTAGAATTATCTGTTTTAAAAGCTTGCAAACAAAAAAATCTCACATATCTCAATATTATGATCTCACGTCTGAAATTGAAATGAACTTAAAGTATTATATAAAGAATATACACGATTTCACTTTTGCCAGTTCGCTATAAATTGAAAGTTTATACAATTCAAAATCATAGGGTCTGACTACTATGTCAGATGAATAGCACAATAACAGAATGATTGAAAAATTGTTAGCGGACAAACTAAACTGAATAAATATAAAATGTTGAAAAACTAATTTAGTAAATTAATCACGTTTTGTTTTTTTCTACTTATATTTTTAACATGCTAGATGTATAGTAGAATTGTTTTTCAAAAACATGAAAACGTAAAAATGTGATGAATAATGTGAATGGTAAAAATAGCAGAATTACGTTTTCAAAACGTGAAAACATGAAAAAATCGCATACCATTCAATCTCATACATATGTTGATCCAAGTAAATTGGATCGACTATAGTTATATCGTAATTAGAGTAAATTTGGGTTTGAAATAGGCAGATACAAAAATTCATCTCGATGAACCGTGTTAAGATCTCATATCTCAAATTAAAAAAAAAAATTAAAAAAAATTAAATAATCTACTCACTGCTAATTAACTAATTATATTTTGATTCCTGTAAAAACAGTTTAAACTGTACAAATTATATATGTTGATTATCTGATATCTTGGCCAAATTAATCTAAACAAGTTCCTAAAACATTTCACCAATATCTAGAATATGTCGTGACCAAGAAAATAATACGTTAAATGAAAAGCGTATCTTTGACATCAACATTATATCACTTGTTTTAAAGTTATATATGATCCGACTTATCGATATTCCACATAAATTCCAATCTAATTTCAAAACTGTTTGGCAGTCTCCCAAGTCCTAAATGCTAGTAAATTTGACGAGAAAAGAGTAGTATATATAAAATAGTATATTACAAGTTGATAAATATTTAATATTCATCAAGAAAATGACATATTCATGGAAAAAAGGATTTATTTATGCAGAATTCATGCTTGGTATGCTACTTGTAGCACACTTCAAATATAATTCAGGTAATATTACCGTACGCTTACCAATAAAAAATCTTTAATGTTCTTTTTTTTCTTATAAAGAAAAATATTTGATGTTGATTACTAATATGTCATCATCTAAATTTAATAATTATTTACACAAATTTGCAAGAAACAATCTTTTCCGATGGACACGTACCTAGTAGTCCCATTCGAATACTAGTATCAACTTTGGCGCTAATGACAGATTCCTCCCATGTAGGGATGTTAAAAATATGTATTTACCCAGTGAATACTCCATGATTTATCTACTCTGAGACATTTTCATATATGCGCAAGTACGGTAACTAATCTAGTGTGTATGTATATTAATTAATATAAATGTTTGCATTTGGTTTTGATGAGCTTTCATCATTGTTTTTAAGCTTTGCAAAAAAAATAAAATAAAAACTTTACAGTAAAAGAGTAAAAAGAACGGGTCAATATCTTTTACATATCAAATTAGCAAAACAGTCTGGAATTTGTTTAGAACCAGACCCATTCAAATCAAAATTTAAGAAGGTAAATAATATGGCTGAAATTAGATGATTTTGTAGTTATATAAGTATACTTTGTTCTTTCTTAAAAAAAAAAAAATTAAAACAGCATCAAGTCATTTCTATCATCTAGTTAGAATGAATAAACACTTTCAATTCTCGTTAACTGTTTTAACTATTTTCATCATTGTGTTAGGTATGTAGCTATATATTTAAAACCGTTTTAATGTATTACAATTGATAAATTTTAATGAGTACCATGTTAAATTACTTTTATAATATCAAAACAGATATATTATGTCAAAACATCAATATTTTGACACGAAAGAAATACTATATTTTACATTTTTAATATCTAAATACTAAGATTTTATGTTTATTGTGATTACAGTAGTGGTGGGAAATGAGAAGCAAACACGATATTGTCAGGAGACTCTGAGTAAAGGGAAAACATGTTCCCCTCAAGAGTGTGGATTCATGGATTGGTGTGTGTGTTGAAGAGGCAGGGGGATTCTCGTTGCTATGGTGATTCCAAAGTTGGCTACGAGTGTCTTTGCTTGTATCCTTGTAAGAAACAATTTTAATAAAACTCAAATAATATTTATAATAAAGAAATATAGACTAGAGTAATAATTTGTTCTTTTGCCGTGTTTATCGTCTACTGATTTGTACTATGTCACCATGATATAAACTATATTAAAATCGGTAACATGTGTCTTGGAGTATTTTTTTTTTTTTATAAATGGAAATTCTTGGTCAGACTAATTATTGGGATTAGTAAAGGTTAATGGATTATGAGGCCTTAATTTTTAGAGAGTGTGTGTAATATTATTTCATATTGAAAGTTGGGAGGGACCTTAACTAATATATAAGTAACTTGGACCAATCCACTAATTGCTAATTGGTTTTGGTTTGGAAGCTCAAGAAACTTAACATGATAGTAAAGCCCGATCCGCACACTCTCGTAACCCTGCCCCAAGAGTGGTCTGATTAGGGTTTATCTCGGCCCAACAATGACCTTTTCCACTCGATCCGAAATTGATGGTCATGACGAGATTAATGGCTAGAAATGTCATTAACTCGAGGAGGTATTGGGATTAGTAAAGGTTAATGGACTATGAGGCATTAATCTCTAGAGAGTGTGTGTAACATTATGCCACATTAAAAATTGGGAGGGAACTTGACTAATATATAAGTAATTTGGACCAATCCACTCGTTGTCAATTGGTTTTGAGTTGGAAGCTCAGGAAACTTAACACTAATCTCTAAAACTTATAAAAAATCGGATTTTCTTGCCATTTTAAACATTGGATATCTAAATATCCGCAAACATACAACTCAAAGATAGTTAGGGCCATGCTTTTCTAATGACTTACTGAGATTTGAAAATTCAAGTCTCTTTTTTTTAAGTAAGAATTTCTCCATCACTCTTTCGGGATGTTAAAACGGGCGGGACCAGCTTGTTAAGGCCCAGCCCATTTACTATTTCCTCCGATCTGTGCGTTTTCATCAATAGTAATTGTTTGGATACATGTTCTTTCTTTAATCATCTGAATTCGACTTGAAATCTTGTAAGATATTGGATATCATAGAAACTGATTCGGTGTCCCATGAATCTATTCAATATTGTTATCTTTAGGTAGTAGCTCTGACCACACTATATACATATGACTTAATGCGATTGACAGCTATTCATGGAGACATGTTACATTAATGAGCATTTATTATATAATATGGTTCATCACTTGTATCCTAGATTTGCGTTAGCCTATCAAGACTATCAGTATCATTCGTCCAAATATAAAATTACCGTTTTCTTTCTTAAATAAATAAAATGTGGGGGCCTTTGATTAATTGAACCAGTTGGCCACGAGATTTAAATGACCATTGCCGTTGACATAACTTAAGAAGAGGAAGCTAGAATAAGACGATAGAGCCTCTGAAATCTTTTGTCTCTTGCACCCAAAGTTTTTTTCGTTCCTTGTAAAAGAAAACACATGGAAGAGGTTAAGCATTATTCTAGTTCTGAACCCACATGCCGTTTGTCCGATCCAGCTCAGCCGCACAAACTTTGCCGGCGATATGATCCACCAATCTCTGTCTGCTCCGCTTGTAAGAGCCAAGACTTGGAGAACAAGAGGTACTATTACTATTGTCCTACTTGCGATTTAGAATTTCACAGAGGATGTCATCAGCTTCCACCAGAGATTAGACACCCTTATCACTCTTCCCATCCCCTCACCCTCATCTTTTCAGATCCTGATAGTTGTATTTCTCAGCTCTCTTATAGATCGTATTACGATACCACCGATTCAGAAGTTGCTTCTATATCCGATGATGATTCTGTCTCTTTATCTGATAGATGTTATGGTCTATCTATATGCAAATATTGTCAGAAACCTCTTCAAGACGCATACTATCATTGTTCTATATGCAGTTTCAGCCTATGCGAGTATTGTACGAGCATCCCACCAAATCCAACTATCACACACCCAAAGAGCCACAATCACACCCTCTCTCTTTTTCCTAGACAAATCCATTTGCCATGTGATGCTTGTGGGCTGTCTCTAGACAAGACCCATGATATTGTTTACACTTGTCTCCCTTGTAACTACATGGTCCATAGATCATGTATCTACTTACCGCGTCTCATTAAAATCACTCGTCACCCTCACCGTCTCTATTTTGCTCCATCCCTTCCTTCTGGTGATTTCTCTTGCGGAGTTTGCCGCAAAGTTGTCAACATCAATTACGGTCAATACTCTTGCAACGCGGGTTGTCTTTATGCTGTCCATTCGAAATGTGCAACAAGAGACGATGTGTGGGATGGGATAGATCTTGAAGGAGTGCCTGAAGAACCAGAAGAAGATATCGAGCCATTTGTGAAGATTGATGACGAGACAATACAACATTTCAGTCACGAGCATTATCTAAGGCTTAATCCTTACCATGAAAACAAGCTTTGTCAGGCATGCATCCTTCCAATACTAGTCAATGACAGCTTCTATAGTTGCATGGAGTGTGATTTTGTTCTTCATCAAGCATGTGCATGCCTTCCTCGGAAAAAACACCACCCCATACATAGACACCCGCTTAACCTCTACCCATCTATTTCTAAGCCCTATGAGTTCCGGCCAAATGTTATTATGGAAGGCATGTTCAAATGCAATGGTTGTCGCCGAGAAGTTTCTGGATTTGCATACAAATGTAGCGAAAAAGGTTGCCAATTCGAAGTAGATGTGAGGTGCGCTTCCCTTCCGGATCCGGTTGTCCATGGCAGTCATCCGCATGATCACCCGCTTTTCTTCAATTTAAACAGAGGTGAATGCACGAGATGTGGGTATCATTGTTCACCTTATTATCTAGAATGTGTTCTATGTTATTTCTTCTTGGGCCTTAAATGTGCCACTTTGCCTAGTATGGCACATTACGATCATGATAAGCATCTAATGACTCTTTGTTATGGCAAAGAGGAAGATGCTAATCTTCAATATAGGTCGTCGAAGATATTTTGGTGCGAAATTTGCGAATCAAAACTAGATGCAAAGACATGGTACTATGTATGTGAGGATTGTAATGTCACTCTTCACGTTGGTTGTTTGTTGGGGAAACGGATCTTCATGAAGCCTCGTAGTATTGTGAAAGTAAAAGGTTGTGAGGTTGAAGTTGCCCGCAACATTGGCAATTCTCGACCAATTTGCGTTGGATGTTGCTGTCGTTGCATAGACACTTTGATATTCAGACGGTTAGATAGATCTTTCTGCTCTTTGCCTTGTATGTGGACTTCAGCTGGGCTAGAAAAGGAATACAGCGATTCTGAAAATGAAAATGAAGTTATTATTTTACCCCACCTATGGGCTTGTTAGCTGTTTTAAATTTTTTTTTGTTTTTAACATTTATTCTATGTGATTTCGGTTTCATATGTTGATTGTATTTTTTTGTATCATTAGAAAACATAATTTTAACAATGTGAATTCTNATGGGCTTGTTAGCTGTTTTTAATTTTTCTTGTTTTTAACATTTATTCTATGTGATTTCGCGGTTTCATTTGTTGATTGTATTTTCTTATATCATTGGAAAACATAATTTTAACAACGTAAATTCTTATTTTAGCATAATATATATGTTTTCATAATGAGTTATATTTATTTATAGCACTTTTACACCGGAAAGAGAAGGGCTATGGGAAATATTCTGGTATATGTATTTGGTTAGACTCTCAGGGTACTATTAACTTTAAACACTATTTGTTATTGATGATTCGTCTTCACCAGTGACTCCTGATTTTGTTTTCTCAACATACAACTCAAAGATAGTTAGTGCCATGCTTCATTTGATGACTTACTTAGATTTGAATTCAAGTCTCTTTTTTGTAAGATTTTCTCCATCACTATGTTATTGGAACATTATTCTTTGTTTCCTTACCTTTGATGAAGAATACGAGTATACTCTTAAATCAATTTTTGAGCATATGCGTTGTTTTCTGCATCAGCACCAATTAGATTTCTCCATTAAATCAGATTTGCGATAGAGTTGTGACAGAATTGTGGAAAAAAAAAACAAATGAGAGGCATGCAACTGAAGAAAACAAAACTAAAATGGTTGGGGGAGTGAGTGAAACAATCGAAGAAGAAAACAATTCAGTCCCAAATCCCAATTACACAAAAATATAATCAAAAACCTTGTGAGTGCTATAAAATAGTGTATTCATATATCATAGGGCCCTATTTTATAGTGGCCGGTTGTGAGCACTATAAAATAGTGTATTCATATATCAAAAATGGAGTTCTCTAGAAATAAAGATCCAAAGTGCTTGTAAATTTTAAAATGTAATATTTGTAAAATGTCATACATTAAAAACCTTGAGTACATTTAGGAGAGTGTATTGGATTATGAATTTTAGAAGATTTGTTGTTGCTTTTAAATTTTCCTGTTATTGAACTAATAATTTCTAAATGTCTTACCAAATCCTAAATTTGTAAAAACTAAATCAAATCCACTGTTATTGGAAATATTTTAAGTGGTGTATTTTAAGAGATTTAAAATGATTTTATAATGTTTTGATGGAGTTTACTAGTTAAAAATATAAAATTTAAAATCTCATGGTTTTAGGTGGAATTTGATACAACTTTAATAACAAATCATAACAACTTTCATAATTCAACCAAATCATATGAAAATTCATTAAAACTCAAATAATTCAAAATCATTTTAAATGTTAAGTTGAATACACCCCTCTTATAGTGTATTGGAAAAAGGAGATATTCGGACCGAATAATTCAGGAGTTAGCAAAAAAAAAATTCTTTTGGCCCAAAATTCTTTTAAAATTAAATTGTTGATTCTTTGGTTAGCCTCTGTGGCTAACTTATTCGAACCATCACGGTAATGAAAAAGCCCCTTTCGTAGTCAAAAAAAAAAAACTTAAATTGTTGATTAAGTCAACAAATATCTCTATTTTAATTCTTTTGTTTGTAACGTCAAAAGTCAACAATTGAATTGAATTCTTATAACCTAAAAATCAATTCACGCCAAAGAGTTTATGATGAGAATCAATTCTCATTACTTTACTTTATTGATAACGTTTAAGAACTTGGCCATTAAAACAAGTCGTCCTCTCCTTCTCATAATCCAAATCCATATCACACAGCAAATTCCTCTTTTCTCTTGTTCTTCTGTTTTTTTTTTTTCTCTCAAGAGTACTCATATGGTTTACGTACGTCTCCCAATTTTTTTCATCGCTTGATTTGGTATTGTATTTTCGATTTATGTTCTTTAACTTTCCATATAATTATCAGTTGCCTTGTTGTAGTAATTGAGGTTTAATGTAGCACTCCAAACAACAAAGAAAAATGTTTTTTTTTAAATAAATATAAAAATATAATAACCTAATTTTATAATTTACAACATTATATACAGATGAATCGGTGCCTCTAATCAACACTATAATTTTGGAATGTCTCTCCCACAAGCTGACACAGCAGCTTTTTAAGTTGATCTAGTGTTGACATGTTAATAAATAAAAAAACTTGAACTACCAATAAAAACATTTCGTTTTTACATGTCACATTCTTATATGGGTCTAGATATTTAATTTGGTTGGGCCTTAAAATAAAATCCAAGGTATTATCATTCATTAAATTAGAAAACAATTATATCAAATAAAGAAATATATTAAAGTGTAGAAAATTAAAAAAACAAGGTGGAAACGACACAATCATTTTTTCAGGGATAATTTTTAATATATTTTCAACTTGCAGACTGAGGTAAAAAAAAAATAGATTCGGGAGTCACTGAGAAAAGCAAATCCGATGAGAGATGATGTCTGAAGACTGTGTGACCGATGACTAAACTAAGACCCTTTGGTCGATCGTTTATGAGAGAATCAAATGAGATGTTCGTGATGTATATATACACGATAGGGTGATATGCTTACACTTGGGAGATGGCTAAGCTGTTAGATCCGAAAGGTGAGTATTTTTGGGATCAGATTATATCTGGTGATGATGGTATCATATATGGTGAGACATAAGAAGAGTCCTGATATTGTTTTGGGAAACGACGAAGTTGTTATTATCGTCGATGACTCAAATAATTCTTTTAGTAAAATGAGCATCAAGGTAACTTCATAGAGATTGAGAGGTACTACTTATTTGCTTGAAGCTCCAAACACAAAACTTTAATTCGTTATCAGAGATAAAGATGGATGAAAGTGAATCTGATGGAGCTCTTAGTACAATTCTTAACATTCTAAAACAAACTCATTGCCTATTTTTTAGGATACAAATAAATGATTTAACTTATAAAAATGTGAGATCGATACTAAAACAAGCGCTGAAAAAAAAATATGACATCGAGTCAATGTTATTCTAATAAGTATCATACATGTAAATGTAAATTATGTAAATAAAATAAATAATTTCATTGTCACAAAAAAAAATGTAAATAAAATGTCCAAATAAAATTCCCCGCACGTAGGGTAGGGCGGGGGTCAACACCTAGTTTTACTTTAAAACAACAAAAAGGATGATTTTTAAGTGTTGAATTCAATACTAGTATTTTTCTTCGATAATATATATATTTTTTTTTTTGCAGAGGAGCTTTGCATAAATAGTCATCATAAGTCTGAAATCTCACTTGCTTTCTACTAGAAAAAACAACCAGAGTACATTGTCTGCAAAGCAACCACAAAACAATACATGATCGTACCAAAATAAAAATCGGTATTTAACAATCGCGCTCGGTTTAATGGTAATGTTTTGTGGTTGGTTTGCAGACGATGTACTCCGGTTGTCTTCCTCTAACTAGACGATCATTAACGCAAAGCAAAAGCCAATGACTTATGTCACAAGCTTCAATCTTTACTCTGTTTTCAGACCTACAAGAAATGTTTCCATGATCTTTGAAAAAAGCTGAGTGAACCGTATTTTCAGTGTATTCTAGGAAGTAATCGAAAACTGAATTAGTTCTTTTGAGTTTGAGAAAGAAAGAATCATAGGTTCTCTTGTTACATTCTTTGTTAAGAGTTTACACTTTTTAAACACCGAAGTATGTCAAAGCCGAGAAAGAATATTAGTGAAAATATATAATCAAATCGATAAGTTGAGAAGGATGAATGTTGGTTTGTTTATTCTGGGGATTACTTACAACAACAAATGGATCAATATATAGGATTTTTTTCTACTCTATTTCCTTTTAGTTTTGAAAAATTCTATCTACTTTTGTTTCATGATTTTTTTAATAATTGCAAGAATAATCTCAATCCTAGCGATTGGGGTGGAAGCATGTGTTGCAAGGAAGGTGTAGTTAGACTGAAATTTAGAGTGATTTATATATAAAAAAAAAGACAAATCTTATGTTATTTAAACATGGATTTTTAATTATTTTTTAAAAATTTCATGATTTGAAAACGTATATTTAAATCCACTATTATTGATAATATTTTAAGAAGTGAATTTAAGAGGATTTTAAGAGATTTTAAATGGTTTTGTAAGAGTTTGTTAAAAATACTAGGAGAATATCCGCGCATACGCGCAGGTTTTTTTTTCTATATATTCTTTCAAAAATGTCTTATTTATATATCTCAAACATTATATGCTTACAACAATCAAAATTAATTATAATTTGATACATTCAACCATTATATATTTATATTAAAAAATATATAATTTTTGTTTGCAAAATTTTTTGTTGAGTCATGAAAAAGCAGAAATGATGATGCTTTAAATGTGGTTTGATTCTATAAGAAAGTTTAGTTCAAATTTAATAGGTATTAAATTAATTATGACTCTATAAGGAAGTTTAGGATTTTAAGTGTTCTCAGGGATGGGAGATTCCAATCGTACCTTGCTCGAGGTGGACCGTCATGGCTTCAGGGACTCATCTCCAGAGATGCTTCTTAGCACTGGAAGCCAGCCTCCAGTCCAGATCTCTATTTCACAAAGAAGCTAAAAGTTTAGTGTCTATTCCTCCTTCCTATTAGGAAACCGATACTAGTTATGCTTAGGCTATTTAGCTTCATTTTTTTTATGTAGTGGAAAATAGTTTTTGTATTTGTTTGGACTTTCTTTGCTCTTTAGAGCCTTTATCAATATCAAACGGCAAAAAAAAAGTCTAAATTAATTATAATTTGATATATTTAACCATTATATATTTATATTAAAAGAGTATACAATTTTTGTTTGCAAATAATTTTGTTGGGCCATGGAAAAGCAAAACTGGTTATGCATTAAGTGTGCTTTGATTCTATATGAAAGTTTAGTCCAAATTTAATAGGTATTAAAAATCTAAATTATTTTTAAAATAAACTAAAACTCACATGGACGCAATGTGAAAAGAATGAAGACGGTAAGAGTCCTTTCATCTTCCTCCACAACTTGCTTCATTCCCACAAACTCCATAAAGTTAAACAGTCGTATTTATAGCTTATATTTCTTTTCTTTTTTTAATTTTGAATTTTTGAAGTTTAATAAATGAATTTTATCTCTATCCTTATATTAGTTTTGATTAATTTTAATTTATAGAATTTTTTTGGATCAATTTTCACATACGATTGCAATTCGAATTCGCTATGTAGATTATAAACAAATATTAGACCATACACCTAAAGAAAAATTGATGGGTATCTGTACATCCTCTCTAAAGCGCATATTAAACGATATTCATCAAACTTGTTAGAAGATGCAAATTTTTGATTTGACTCTTGAGTAATTACACATGACTCTTTGAGTAATTACAAAGTACATCCTCTCTAAAGCTCATTTTTCATTCATAGATTTCTAATCACAAGAATGTGATCTTATAAAATCTATGAATGAAAAATGCTACCCCTTGTATCTATTTTACCCATGCGTGGTTTTTACCTATCCAATTCATAAGCACGGACACAACTGACTTCACAAGCGGCTTAATAAATTGAAGAGGTTGTTTTTTTAGGAGAAATTAAAGAAATTAATGCGTAAAATATTTTTGCCATATAATTAATTATGAACGGATCAAAACTAATATGAACATAATAAATAAAAATTTGTTATTTTACTAATCAGAAATCTAAAATTTTGACTCAATTCAGAAATCCAAATTTACATATAAAACTATCAAATTTAAAGTCCAAATATGATCATACAATGTATTTTCCATATAAATGCTTTTAATTGTTAAAAACAAATGTTTTGAATTTAATGTGTACATAGAACATAGAGACAATATCACAATTTTTTACATAGGATTTTCAAGTTGTACTTATAGCCTAATGGATAAAATAGTTGTTTTATATTGAGAGAACTGTAGGTTTGAGTCCTCATGGGTGCAAGTTTTAAGTCAAATAAAATGAAAATTTTAAAATTAAATAATGAATGTCATGTGGCACTCTCTCAAACGCTGACGTGTCAAGATGAGGGAGAGAGTTGGCCATCTTTTATATAATAGATAATAATCCAAATCTTATATTTTAAACAGAGACTTCATAGAGTTTTAATAGAGGTGGGCAAAAAAACCGAACCAGACCAAACCGAACCCAAACCGATCCAAACCAAACCAAAGTTTATGCCAAAATATTTCGGTTAGTGTTTTTATCAACCCGAATGGTTTGATTCAAATCGAACCGAATTAAAAACCCAATATGTTTATTATTTAATTAATTATATTGATAATATTAATTAATATTAATGATTTTGAGTTTTTATAATATCGTTTTCATGTTTTCTACAAGTTTTATTTAAGTTATTAGTTTATATTTTTATATTACTCTTTTTGTTAATATTAAATATTGATGTTGGCTAGATTTGGTTTTTTATTTTGTAAACTAATTCCAGTAAACCAAACTAAAAACCAAACCAACTCGAACTAAACCGAACTATAGTTAAATCGAATCGAACACAAACCAAACCGAATTAACTTTGGTTGAATTCAGTTAGAATTTTCTTGGGTTGACGAGCTATTTCTCCCTCGAAACTATCATATAGCACCCTATCCACACAAAGTTTGACCCTCGTTCTAATTCCCCCTCGATATAAAGTTCAAAACCAGTTTCTCCCCAAATCGAAAGTTCGAAATCTATATACACATAATTATCGGTTATATTGGTTTATGACCTAAATTTGATACCAAACCAGCTAACCGCCACCAAACCAAATTAATAACTCAAACCCAAACCAAACCAACATTAATCCGACCAATCTTCTTCTTCTTCTCGTGTGACCAAATTCTGTGTGGATATAATGCTATATGATAGTTCTGAGGGGGAAATAGCTCGTCAGTCCAATTTTCTTAGACCCAAACTAACCGAACCGAACCCGAACCGAACTCAAATTTAAACCGAAATGTCCACCCCTAAGTTTTAATACCAAATCATAGAACTCATTAAAAGTTTAAAACCCAAATCCTTTAAAATCCTTAAGATGATGTGACTTTCTTATGTAGGATATGAAGCGCCCATTTACACAGATGAAGGAACTTTACATGGAAGAGGTCATTACAGACATCCTAGACAGGATTAAATGACCAGGCTGCACCGTAGGTTCTACCAAAATGCCGAATCTTTTGTATCTTCCTCGGCACTCGGCATAATCAAATAGGCTTCTCAGCATCTAACTGTCTAGAGCAACTGCAGGATTTTTTAGGCTTACTTTTGATGTTTTGGTGAAAACCCTTTGACCTCGGGTTTCATCATTTTTGCAGTGCTTAATCGGTTTGTGCAATTTCTTTGCATTGATATATTTGGTTAATTTGGGACTAAGTCATTTCCATAATGCTAGTTTGAACGCAACTCGTTGCACTTATTGTTGGATTGTGTATGGTGTTAATTTCTTTACGAATTGGATGAATGAGGATAAAACATAAAACATATAATACATAGTTACAATTTCAGTTTACTGTCCTCTACTCGCTCTGTCTTAAACCATCTTAGAAACCAGCAAAGCTAGCCACAAACCCGATAATAAGGACAGCACCAAAGCTCAAACTGGCGTTAGAAGCAGAAGTAGGTGGTTCAGCCTCATCAGCTGCTGCCATCTTCTTCTTACCAGCGTTCTCTGGAGCCGGAGCAGGAGAACCATCTTCCGATGGGGCTGATGCAGGTGCGGTTTCCGGAGCTGAACCAGGAGGAGCGTCTGCGTAATCCTCTACCTCAGCTGGTCCAGGAGCTGGAGTGGCTGCATCCTTCTTGGGAGATGGAGCCGGTGGTGAGGACATTGGTGGTGGTGGAGGAACCTTAACTGGAGACCCGAGTCCAGGAGCCACAATGGGCATGCTGATTTGGACCACAGAGAGATTGTACGGGTTGCGGAACACGGTTGTGATGTACTCAGCGGTTTGAGGAGCGCCTTTCACAGCAGAACCGAAATAAATCTTCCCGTTAGATTTGGAGCAGTTTAGGAAACCGTTTTGCTGCTGGCCCAAACCGGTGGATTGGTAAAGGGTGGTGAGCAATGTGCTCTTGTCCTTTAGAGCCTTGAGCTTGAGCTCATCGAAGTAGTCAAGAACCACATGGTTCATGAGAATGTTCTTAAGCTCCTCCTCGGGTCTGCCAGAGATGGAACCGATTGCATCGTTGCTAAGAGCCAACACGGTGATGGTCTGACGTTTGTTGATGATCGGTGTGAGCTCGGTCTTGGCGAAAAGCTCGGTCATGGTGCTGAATTCAGGGTATTTCTCGAGTGCTCGGGTTATATTAACCGCTGATACAATGGAGGAGACACCGAGTAAGATGGCGAGACAGAGGAGAGAAGAGGAGGCCTTGAGACCCATCTTTTGGGTGTTTTTTATTTATTTATTACCCTTATTTTTTTCTATAGTAAAAGCTAAACCTCAAAGCCTGAGTTTGCAATAAGAGGATCTGGTTGGGTATATATACAGAGCTTGAGAGGAGCTAAAGATTAAATGGTGGAGAGACATTTTCTAAGATTATGTTTTGGCTAAATTTGAACTTGTGTTTGTTGTAACCTCTATATTTGGAATTAAACTGTTTTGTTTCTTACCCTTAGTTTTAGGTGGAATATAGAGTCAATTTAGACAAGTCCATCCTTGTCTTTTATTTAGTCAGTTCTTCAAAAACTTGAGATCCCAAGCTCGAAATCGGAAGTAGTGATATGGTGTGCTATACTGGTTTAAATCAGCCAATGTTGAATTGATAAGATAAAAAGAACAACCAATGATGGATTATAAAGAATTGTTTGTTTTGGCTGGTTAAAGAATTGCAATAATTATGAAATACTGTAAATCTTAAAACTAAATCTAGCAAATATTCTCTGTTATGCCATTATGAAGTATACCGTAAAACTAGAGTTAATTTGAGAGTATTTGTATTTTTCCGTTATGTTATTAATGATCTTTATATTTTGGGAAAATTGAAATAAAAGGATACTTTTACTATAGGTTTGGAAAACTATACCTTTGGCTCAAAACATTGAAGAACTATACCTTAGATTAATGTTAATCCTAATTTGCCCTTAATAATTCAATAGAAAATTCAATTAAAATATATATAAATAATAATTTAGTTTTGTATTAATTGACAAACTTCTAATCTATATAGAAAATTTCAAATAATGATTTTTTCTCATTAATAATAACAAACTTCTAATTCATATAAAAATTTTAGATAAAAGTTTATTTTTATTTCTCCCATTCTTCTACTTCTAATATTATGATAAGATTAATGGCTTTGTTTGATAAAACTAAAGGGGAAATTGAAAAAAAAGGACACTTTCACTATGAGTTTGTGAAATTATACCTTTTAATCTTTTGTCCATATGTTGACTGAATTAGCCTTAACCAATTAACTAAAATATTTTTAAAAAAAATATTTTAAGAACAAAAAAATATAGAAAACTCAAAAACACCATAGTAAAAAATTCCTAACCTTTAGTTTTTAAGAAAAACATTAAAAATAAATACTTTTGTTCTGTTCTATAAATTTTAGAATACATCTTCTAAACTTTAATCTGTTTTTTGAAGTTTAGAATACGTATTCTACACTTTGTACATGTTCTACGAAGTTTAAAATACATATTCTTCATTTTGTACATGTTCTACAAAGTTTAGAATACGTATTCTAAACTTCAAGTGTACATGTTCTACGAAGTTTAGAATATGTTCAAGTGTGTTCTACGAAGTTTAGAATATGTATTCTACACTTTGTACATGTTCTAAAAAGTTTAGAATATGCATTCTACAAAATTTAGAATTTTGTGTATCATAAATGGAAATAAAAATCTTATCAAAATCTCTAAAAGTTATAAATGGAAGAAAAATATTTTTATTATATATTTTTGCAAAACATATTGCAAAATAAATGTTTAGCTTAAAACCAATATCAAATTTGTTTTTTCTTGATGAACATATTTTTATTATATATTTTCGTTTTTAATTTATTTTTCACTTTCAAATAAGCCTTGTTAATGAAAAAAATACTACAAAACATAATTCTATATATTATATATTTTGACTTAAAAGAACTTAGTAGTGGATAATCAAAATAAAATAAATAATTTTTAGGATATCTTTTAGTTTTGTTTTGAGAAGATAGATTATAATGTTAGATGTATAGTTTGATCTATTGGAGTATATACTAATTGTATATGTTATTTTTGTAAATTATACAAAATTTAAATAAATCGATTAAAATAATTTTTTATAAAATATCAAACAAAGCCATTAATCTTATCATAATATTAGAAGTAGAAGAATGGGAGAAATAAAAATAAACTTTTATCTAAATTTTTTATATGAATTAGAAGTTTGTTATTATTAATGAGAAAAAATCATTATTTGAAATTTTCTATATAAATTAGAAGTTTGTCAATTAATACAAAACTAAATTATTATTTATATATATTTTAATTGAATTTTCTATTGAATTATTAAGAGTAAATTAGGATTAACATTAATCTAAGGTATAGTTTTTCAATGTTTTGAGCCAAAGGTATAGTTTTCCAAACCTATAGTAAAAGTGTCCTTTTATTTCAATTTTCCCATTTTTTTTCAAATTAAATGTTGAAAATATTGATATCTCAGAATCGCCTCTCAGAATCGGCTCTTTAAAAAAAAATGCTCTTAAGTCGATCTCAACTAGAATTAGGATTTATATATTACTAGGTGGTTGAACAAAAAAACATCATGAATCATTGTAAATGGACAAAAAAATTAAAAATCTGATATACTTCAAATCTAGTAGAGTTGATTTAAACTTATACAACCAATAACACTCTCTAACTTTGAATGTGGAGGTTACACATCATTTTTTCCACTAATCTCTCCTTCACAAATAATAGGAAGAGAATCCTTATGTACATATCTTTAACAACTAATACTTCCTCCAACTTTGGAGGGTGGAGATCTAGAGTAAAGACTGAAAGTAAACAAATGGAGTCTTTAGTAAGATGATCAACACTTCATCTTCTCCAATTCAGTTTTTAAAGTTCTTCTCTCAATTATAGCCATACGAATCAGACATCTTTATGCGTTTATTCGAATGTTTTAGCTCCCTTGCAGTGGTGATAGACCATTTAGTGACCTCCGTGAATCATTTCGGGAACAGACCACCAAAATACGTGAAAAGGTCATCTCCAATATCATTCTGAGATATCAATATTTTCAACATTTAATTAGAAACTCGTGACGTGTTTAATTTTTTTGAATGTTTTTTTATGAAGACAAATCATATGACAAACCTGGATGGTTATTGAATATTTTTTGCGGTGATGTCGTGTGTTTCTAATTGCTCGTACCAAGTGTATAAGACTGCCATCATTGTAACTTGTGTAGCTTTCGATCCTTCTGAAAAGCAGAGCATCTAGCTTACCTTTCCACAATTTTTCTTTGGCTCTTATATATAGGAACAATCTTTAGTGGACTACACCCAATAACACTGTCACCAACATTCACTAAGAACCCCTCCTTCTCACGGGAACTTGATGTATTGCGTTTTTAACGCATTCTAACCAACGTTTTCAAGGGTTTTTCGAGTCTTTTTGTATTTTTAAATTCTTTTCAGGTTGAAATACGTTTGGATGGAATCTAAGACATGAGAGGAAGGAACGAAAGCAAAAGAGCAATAAGTGAGCATTTCCGAAGGCTGGATCGATCATTCTACATTTGGAATGATCAATCTAAGATCGACGTGCCGGCAGAGTATTTAGATCCATCGTTCTTTAACAAATCAATCGTTCCACCTTCAGATCGATCGTTCCATTATGGATCGATCGATCTAATTGTTGAAGTCATCCATAAGCTTTTTAGATCGACCGATCTACTCTAGGATCGATCGGTCTGACCCCAAACCGACCTGTTCACTTATGCAGAAGAAAAGGAAATTTTGGTTTTTCCTATTTTTGATTGGTTTTGCCATAGATTTCGACCAAGAACGTGTTTAGACCATATATATCTATTTTTGGCCATTGTTGAGGCTACGTTTTATTTTTTACATTCAGACTTTTGGCTTTTGCAACTTGTACACTTTGGGGAGACGAATCTCTGACTCTGCATCTCTTTAGAAGATTTTTGAACCCCTTTGAATTTTTATTTTATTTAATTATGGGTTTTTCTTCATTTGGATTTATATTCTATTTGATTATGAATAATTCTTCATCTCTTTGTTGTTTCTCTGTAATTATGTCTCAGTAATCTCATATTTAGGTTTAGTGTTTCAAAAAAATTTATGAATCATTGAATTAGACATAGATATGGATTTATCAAATGTTGTATCATTTTGTTCATTGCTTAGACTGGATCAATCATTCTACATTTGGAACGATCAATCCAAGATCAACGTGCCGACATGAAGTATTTAGATCCATCGTTCTTTAACTGATCGATCGTTCCACCTTCGGATCGATGATCTAATTGTTGAAATCGTATATAGGCTTTTTAGATCGATCGATCTACTCTAGGATCGATCGATCTGACCTCAAACCGACCGGTTCACTTATGCATAAGAAAATGAAATTTTGGTTTTTCTTTTTTTTTTGCTTGGTTTTGTCATAGATTTCGACCAAGAACGTGTGTAGACCATATATATCTATTTTCTAGTCATTGCTAAGGCTACGCTTTATTTTTACAATCAGGCTTTTGGCTTTCTGATATATCATGGTTTTTACCCATTTTTAGACCAAGATATAAGTGTTTTTATAGAGTCTTTTGGCTATTTTGGAGTCTATATAGAGTTTTTACAGGTTCAGGTACAATTGGAGATAAATTGGAAATTTGGATACATTTTGGAGCTTAGTGGAATGAAGTCACGAATTGTAACACGATGAGTGTCGATCGACACCAATGTTTTCCAATTTCCAGAATCGAGAAGTTTCCATATTTTGAAGAAAAGGAAATCTTCAAGACTTTTCCTAATCCTCCAAGGAATTGAAGATGAGAACCCAGGCCTATAAATATAGTTGTCAAAGCCATTGTTTTGGCAAGAATCTCATACTTTAAGAATCATAGAAGTTTAGGGTTTTTGGAGAGAAAAATCAGACTCCTTTAGAGCTGATTTGGAACTCCTTTATTTTCTTCTATTGATTTCTTTTATGCTTTCTATTCAAATAATGATTTATGTTTCATTGATCATGTCTGAGTAGTTTGCTAGTTAGGTTTAGGGTTTTTCAAGGGTGATTAATAAATTGTTAAGTTGAATAAATTTGTTAGGATAAAATCATTAGAGTTCTTCATCTGGATTTGTGTTTAATGTTTATTCTAGCTTCATGACCTAGAATCTGATCTTAGGTTGATTAATAGATGCGAGAGTATTATTAATTGCCTGAACTAATGTTAGATGAGCAAAATACCTATTCGCAAAGAGATTTGGTTTAGGATTTTGTGAACAATCGAACCTGATATTAATGCTTGTCTGAATTGTTTGAATTTGCAAAGAGATTTGGAATTCTAGGGTTTAGGCATAGATAATCTTCGCAGCGAGAGTTGGTTGATTTTACATTAGTGTTTCGAGTTCAAAAACAGTGCTTAATAATTCCTAACATTCTGTCTAGACCTGCAATTTAGATCACCTGAGAATTTTCCTGAACCTAGCGTTTCGTCTCCTGAACTTACATCACTTTTAATTGCTTTCTGTTTTTACTTTTAATTATTTCTTTTTAGCATAATCTGAACTTAGAAACCTTAGTGTAGCATCTACTTCTCTTGGGACTTCGATACCCCTTATACTACGATTGCTTTTGTTGTGCACTTGCAGTAGTTTTATTAGGGTAAAACCTGACCCCTATCAAGTTTTTGGCGCCGTTGCCGGGGAAGTAATAGCTGCCTACGGAATCTAGTATTAGGATTTTGACTAGGTTTTGCTTTTAATTTTTGTTAGTAATTTAGTTTCTTATCTTTGGTTTCAGGTGCATGCCCAGTACCAGAAGCAACAAGGAAGAGGAACTGATCGCACTGAACCAGGAACTAGGCCGTCTCGAACGTACGAACCGCAAGGCTACACGAGTGTCGATCGACACTACTAGTATTGATCGACACCACGCGCAGACTGAGATGGCAGAACCTTTGATCATGGTACGCAACGAGGCAGGCGACTTTATTGACCTACAAGGCAATAGAAGGAACGCCCAAGGACAGGGACTTGATGAGGCTGGCGCCATCATCATAGAACCAGCGATACAAATTGCCCCTGCAGAAGCTGGACTTGGAAGAACATTAGGCGAGTACAACCGCCCAGACCAGTTCTATGCTAATAAAGCTGCGATCCGTCCTCCTGCATTTCAGAGGAATGACTTCGAGCTGAAGCCTGCTTACTTCACGCTCGTAGCTCAGCACCCTTTCCATGGTCTTCCCAACGAGCATCCTATGGACCATATTGAGAGATTCGAAGATTTAGCTTCAAGCATCAAGGTCAATGGAGTGACCTACGACTATCTTTTCTGCAAGCTCTTCCCTTACTCGCTTGCTGGAGATGCATCCTACTGGCTGAAGCAGTTGGATCCAGGCTCACTAACCACTTGGGAAGAGACAAAGAATGCATTCTTATGCAATTTCTTTGATGACGCGAGATTAGAAGAGCTAAGGACGAAGATCACTACATTCTCCCAAGGACCCACTGAAGCATTCAAAGCTTCTTGGGTGAGATTCAAGGCATACCAGAGGGACTGCCCACACCACGGTTTCAGCGAACCGCAGCTCATTGGTATCTTCTATCGTGGGATCGATTGGAGGTACCAGATGGCCTTAGACGCAGCAAGCAATTGCAACTTCAACACCATATACCCAGGAGACGCAATGGTGCTTATAGAGAATTTGGCCTCTAGCAACAGCACCAAGAACGCAGACTTCGAAAGAAGACAACACGCTGGAGTACATGGAGGAAGCCAAATTGCTGAAGTCAACAGGAAGCTGGATCTCTTGGTAGGGAAGAAGCAAGTCCATTTTGCTAATGAAGTGGAGACTTTTGAGCGTGAGGAAGAAGAGGTTAATTTCATCAATGGTATAAGCCCTGAGGAAGGCGTATTGCTTACCAGAGACATGAATGCTATCCTCTTGAACATAGTTCCAAGGAAGAAGAAGAAGGTGTGGGTTTCTGAACAAGT